>CM076571.1:841917169-842106620 GCA_034641835.2 Pinus albicaulis | reverse complement strand
ATAGTAAGATATATATTAGTTGCTTACTTATGAATATGTACTCTTGTGAATTAAAAGTTAACATTCTCATGGGAGGTTGTCAATTTACTCCTCTAGTTTGTGAAATGTTTTTTTCACAAAGAATATATATTTTTTATTTGGAATTGTTATAAACATTCAATGGTGATTTCTCTTATATATAATTGAACTATAAATTAGTAAAAAATAAGTTTTAATTTATAAATTAATTTCTAAGTATATCATTTTTTACAACCAAGATCTACAAATATATTTGTAGATAAAAATTTAAGTTGTTTGTTTATTACTAGTTTAAATTAATGTTACTATACAAACTTATTTTATTAAGGTTACTATACAAATTTAAGTTGTTTATTGTTTGATTAAAATAAAAGATGAAAATATTGTTATGAAGTTATTTTATTATATATAGCTCGTTTATAATTTAGAAAAATATTTTTTATTTTTTATTTTTTATTTTTTATTTTTATTTTTATTTTTTATTTTTATTTTTCGGATTAATCATATCATTAGGATTTGATATACATTTCGAACCAACTAATATGGTTCATCCTCATGACAATGTGAAAAATTCACCCCATGGATTAACCACATTAGTTGGTTCTAAAGATATTTTTTTACTTTATAGAACACAAAATCTCAGATCTAACATGTTTATAACTAACCATTATTAATCAATTTGAATTTTCAATGTCAAACTATTCGTTAGCCATTTTTGCATTTTGGATCTCATCTCCTAATGATGAATCACACTAGTTAGTTCCAAACACGTCAACAATATTCATTTGAATGTGATTATTACCGAAAAAATTCTATAAGTGTTTATAACTTGTTTAAATTAATATCACTAAACAAGCTTATTTTTAAAATTGTTTAATTAAAACAAAAAATAAAAACATATATATATAATTTTATTAATAATTTATTTTCATTAAAAAAATTTATAAAAATTTTATAAAAAATTTATAATTATATAAATTATAGAATAGTATTCATCTCTATCATTATAATATTTGATGAAATAACAACACATATAATATAATAATTATTTTTAACTTTCCAATAAGATAACTTTAACTTTGCTCCAATTATATATATATATATATATATATTCAATTTAATGGTTTATGGTGGATAAAAAATTAACCGTCACGTACTCTATAACAATTAATCTACACACTATGAAAATATATATATATATATATATATATATATATATATATATATATATATATATAATTATAATTTCAATTTCTATTTAATGGTTTATGGTGGATAAAAAATTAACCGTCACGTACTCTATAACAATTAATCTACACACTATGAATTATGTTATCTAACCAAGTTTAATTGTTTGCAGTTGATATAGAAAATGGCAACCAGAGATTAAAAATCGTGAATGTTTTACTTTTAATTAATTAAGCTAAGCTCTATTGCATTCATGAATATACTTGAATGTCGAAACACGAGAAGCTTACACGATCATAAGATCGGTCTATTGACATTGCTAATTTACAAAGAAGTTTTGTAAGTCAAAATATATATAATTACGCCAAAGATGTTAGAACGTTATACGAGAGGGATTGTTAGAACTTTATTAAAAGAATAATATGCGGGATGTAGATTTTGTTATTTCTTTTCATTTTCATCATTTTTATTCTTTTGAATCTTTTGCAGAATGATTGAAGAGTTTGATTTTGAAGATTTAAATAAAATAGATTTTAGTTTGTGAAATTTAATTAAGTTAAATTTAATTTATATATTTTATTTTGTTAGTTTTGAACTTGTGATTTTTTAAGAAAAAATATATGATTTTAATTATTAGACCTATTCAAATTAGAATAAATAAGGTTTCTAAAATTTTAATTTAATTATTAATAAATATTAGATAAATGGTAAGGATTTCACCTACATAAAATATCCACAAAATACTTTTGGTTGTACTTAAGGTAGAGGGATGAGATTTGTGTTGAAGGTAATTATGTATTTTTTTTCTTTTCAATTTAATTAAAAAAAATATTATGTAATTATGTTTTTTTTACTTTTCAATTTGATTAAAAAAAATATCATGTGCACAAATGCCATGTATAAGAAGAAGCTATACAACATGGAAGCCAAGAGGACTCCCAAAATTTCTTCTAATTCTAGACCAAACCCCTATGCTAAATCTTGGCTAGATCATCACAGGTTAAAGGAGGATTAAAAATATTATTACTTCCAAATTTAAAAAGAAATTATGAAGGGATAAAGAGTTAGAGGGGAAAAAAGAAATTACTATATTATAAGGATGTGCTCAACACCAAGCTTGAATATGTTTCTTGACTATGGTTAAGAATAAACCATCGTAGATCCATTTTAACCCAAGATCTATCAAGCACAAAGAGGGATCAAATCCATCAAGGTACAAACCTCTTTTTTGAGTGCATAACTTAAGGAAAGGTTTGCACCTCAAGGTATTTTATCAGTTTGTGCCCTTAATAGATCTGTGGTTAAGATGGATCTATGCTTTTAACTTAATTCACTTCTTTCTTTCTTTTTTAATTTAATTCGATTTTATTTTTATTTTTATTTTTATGCAATTTAACCAAGTCAAAATGTTTAGATAACATAACATAGCATTACAACATCTATTCCATAGTAGGATGAGAAACATCTCTATGCAATAAAATGATCATTGGTAATATAAGAAGTAATTCTCATGAGATTTATAGTGAAAATGAAGGTTGGTCTACTCCCAAAAGGCCATGGGAAGAAAGAGTCACATGTGCTTATAACCAAATCACTTTTAATTTTCAAAAGGCCATGGAAAGAAAGAGTCTTGACAATATAATATTTTGATGTCTATCTACATTTACCATTAA
This sequence comes from Pinus albicaulis, assembly GCA_034641835.2. Classification (NCBI taxonomy): domain Eukaryota; kingdom Viridiplantae; phylum Streptophyta; class Pinopsida; order Pinales; family Pinaceae; genus Pinus; species Pinus albicaulis. The sequence continues at coordinate 842,103,741 of CM076571.1, read as the reverse complement.
TTTAATTTATATAGCTATTTTAATTATCATATAAAATAATTTTTTTATTAAATTTGAATCTCTATTTTAATCATAATGAAAATGAACTTAAATAAGTTAAATTCACAACTAAGAATAATAATTTTAATAAATAAACATATATTATTTTTAACAATCTAATTTATTTGAATAAATATTTAGTAAAAAAAATTACACTTTTATCATAATATTTTATATACTTATTTAAAATAAAATACTTTAAATGCTTTATTAACATAATTTTATTTTAATCTCTAAGTATAAAAAAATATAAATAATTGGCTAGTATGGAGGAACACTTTTTGCAACAAATGAAATCTAGTATTTATAGTTAATTTATCCATTTCAAGCATTATTGATATTTCCACTTACTCTTAATTATTGTTGTGGCATAATGTATTACGTAAAGAAATCATGGCCAATAAAACTTTTTGTATGAAATAATTAGTATATGAATCATTAATATATATATATATATATATATATATATATATATATAATTTAAAAAATAAAAATAAAATAAATAGACTACTTACATGTAAAAATATTTCAATATATGTAATATTTATTTTAAAACTATGTAATCTTTATTTTTAAAACTATGTAATCTTTATTTTTAATAATATTCTTCTTAAAAAACGGTTATTCATTGCATTAATAAAAATCTGGTTTCAAGGTTAAAACCTTTTACAAAATGTTCTCGAAATTATGCTGCATCTATCCCCCGAACTCCACCTGAGTCTTTCAAAATGAATCCCAAAGCTACACAGAACATATTGGAACTGATTCCTCCCATAAAATCTCTAGAAGAAGTACATATATGCATAACATAACCAAATACTAAAAGAATAAGAAACTACATTTCCTGCAGACCGCAGGCGACTTGGAGCTCCTCTTTTTCAGCAAAGAGCTGAACTAGATCGAATCCTTGTTCATCAATGGCATCGCCTTCTTCCTCGTCCAATTGATCTTCCTGGAAATATACTCTTGCTTAGCGCCATTCCCATACATTTATTCATCAACCCTAGGCCCTCTTCATTTCGAGCCATGTTTTCCATCAAAATTCAAGCATCTCATTGGCAAGTTGTAATTAATCCATATTAAGCTCCAACAAGCTTAGGCATTGAGTAAGCGCTTCAGTATGAGCCCTTGATTCTGCTAGAATCATCTCAGTATGCTGGGAGATCAGGGAGATTACAAACTCCAGAGAGTCAACCATCCTTGCAAGCAAGATCCCTAACTCCTCTTCTGCAACTCCTAAATTTTGCTCCATGAATTTGAAATCATGTTGGATAGATAAGAGAATTTGATAGATTACCTCCCTTGAAACAACTCCACGACCTTCATACATTCCCTGATGGTCTTTATATATGTTTGATTATTCTTCCTTCACCACAATCATATTCCTAGCATCATTAATGTCATGCCACACTGGCATCGCCGAGTGTGCAGACAAGATCTCATCTCAGTATATAATATTATATGTACAATATGGTTATTGATTTTATAATCAATGTGTATTATTTTTGGAATCTAAACTTCTGTTATCCATCATATAAATTAGTAGAAACTCTTTCGATAATAATCACATGCACAAGAACGTGGTCGACGCGTTTCGAACCAACCAGTGTGGTTCATTATCAGGAGATCAGATCCAGACATTAAGTATAAATAGATGTAGAAATGGCTCAACTAGCCGTTAGGATAATGGCTAGTTTGACTTTTAAAAAAAGTAAATATTCCATTATTTATTTAATTTAATCAATTTTTATTTATTTATTTATTATTATTTTATTTATTTATAAATTCTTTAATATATTTATACAACTAATTAATCAATTAATTAATATAATGGTAAATAATTTAACAAATTGTGGTGTATATATGTATATTTTCCTTATTAATTATATAATAATCAATTATTAAATATTAAAAATAAAATTAATTATTATTCATATAATTTAATAATAACAAACTACCTATCAAATAATCAAACATTGAGTTTAACAAATAAATAAATAAAAATAAATAATAATTATTAAGCATAATAATAATTTTAAAAATAAAAATAAATAAATAAATCAGGACAAAAATAAAAATATAATCCATAAAAACAAATAAAAGCTGAAAAAAATAAACAAATAAAATAAAATAATTTAAAAATAAATAAATTAAATTAAATTAAATAAATAAATAAATTATATATATATATATATATATATATATATTTATTTATTTATTTATTTATTTATTTTAAAAAATAAATAAATAAAATAAAATAAAATAAATAAATAAATATCAAAAATAAAAATAAAATAATAATAATAATAATAATAATAAAAACAAATAAATAGATTAAAAGAAAAAAAAAAAAGATCAAGAATATAAGGCAGGAATCCAGCACCTGCTAATATTCCAAATGTCATCTCTATTGAGATTAACGAGCTTTTTCTCAATTTCAAGGGCCTCTCTCAACTTACGATGATGAAAATGGTCGATTCTAGTAATGACCTTAGCTTCCTCTATGCAAACATGATGGTTAGTCTTTTCTACATGCTCAGCTAAGGCAGACGAGCGAGATCTTCTGTGCTTGATTAATCAAAGGATCTGTGAGCATGCTGCTGATATCAAGCACAAAAGATCTCGCTCGTTCGCCTTAGCTGAGCATGTAGAAAAGACTAACCATCGTGTTTGCATAGAGGAAGCTAAGGTCATTGCTAGAATTGACCATTTTCATCATCGTAAGTTGAGAGAAGCCCTTGAAATTGAGAAAAGGCCGGTTAATCTCAATAGAGATGACGGTTGGGAGCAAGTCTTTGGATTCTGTATATATTCTTGTTCTTTTCTTTTCTTTTTTTTTTTTTTAAATTTATTTATTTGTTTTTATTTTTATTTTTATTATTATATATTTATTTTTATTTTTATTTTTTATTTTATTTTTATTTGTTTATGTATTTTTATTTTTGATATTTATTTATTTTATATATATATATATATATATATATATATATATATATATATATATATAATTTATTTATTTATTTTATTTAATTTAATTTATTATTATTATTATTTTTTATTTTATTTTTTCAGCTTTTATTTGTTTTTATGGATTATATTTGTATTTTTGTCCTGATTTATTTATTTATTTATTTATTTTTATTTTTATTTTTAAAATTATTATTATGCTTAATAATTATTATTTATTTTTATTTATTTATTTGTTAAACTCAGTGTTTGATTATTTGATAGGTAGTTTGTTACAATTAAATTATATGAATAATAATTAATTTTATTTTTAATATTTAATAATTGATTATTATATAATTAATAAGGAAAATATACATATATATACACCACAATTTGTTAATTTATTTACCATTATATTAATTAATTGGTTAATTAGTTGTATAAATATATTAAAGAATTTATAAATAAATAAAATAATAATAAATAAATAAATAAAAATTGATTAAATTAAATAAATAATGGAGTATTTACTTTTTTTTTTAAAGTCAAACTAGTCGTTATCCTAACGGCTAGTTGAGCCATTTCTACATCTATTTATACTTAATGTCTGGATCTGATCTCGTTGGTTCGAAACGCGTCGACCACGTTCTTGTGCATGTGATTATTACCTAAAGAGTTTCTACAATGTGTATTATTTCTTTGATTTTTTTAAAAAGATATAATAATAATTTAATTTAATTTTTAAATTATAATTAAATTTAAAATAATATATTATTTAAAAAAAAAAAAAATTATATATACTATTTACATGCATTAATATAAAAAAAAATTGATATATATTTATTTACATACTCTATATGTGTTTTAAATCTTTCCATAAATCTTTCCATAATTTTTAAATTGTCTTTTTTTTAATCTATGTATTGATTTATTATAAAATGTATATGCATTGATTTAGCTTTTTTGTTCTCAAGAAACATATTTGGAATATGTATGAAAATTTAAGATATTATATTTAAGACTATAAATAATTGTGGGTAATTTCAAAAAATTTCACACAAATTTGAACAACCAATTGGCAAATTATGTTACTCTAATCTAAAAGATAAATAAACAATATTTAAGTTATATATAACAGATTAAATTCATCACTTTTTAGGAAATCTAAATAATATTTTAGAAATGCTTATGTGAATAATAAACAACATTATGAAATAATTTGTCTTTTTAAAATTCGGATCATCTCCAAGATCTCTCCTATCCTAGCTTTTAAACTGAGGACTACCTCTAGTTGTTTGATTTATACAATAAGAACCTTGGAGGCTTATCATTTTATTTTTTAGAGCTGCCATGAAAATTCATTGGATAGAAAGTTCATTTAATTTTTGAATGCATATTTTTATTATGAGACATTTACAAAGAACATATCATATATAGCATCGAATTTAGAAGTATTGTGATGATTATTTTTGAAGAAATTAGTTATTGACGAAGCAGTAATTTCTATATGAGGAGGATGGGAGGGGTAAAATAGAGTTAAAGAGGATTCAGAATGTTACTAAGTAACTAAGTAACATTCTCTAAGTGCAAGATTGGGCTTAAGAAAAAAGAAAAAGAGATTTCTATTTTATGTGTTGCTGAAGTTGCTCTTAATACATTTTCCAGCAGTAGGAAACATTATGAATATTCAAGCTTAGCAGTGGCATAGAGAAAATTGTGGAGAAATATATGAATGGCTCGAGAAGTGATCAAATTAATTCATTTATGGGTGGTTGTGTTGTCAAGGGTGACATTGAGCTCGTGGGCTATGTTAGCTCATCAAACATATGACAAGAGAGGATTTGGAATTTTGGAGTCTTTGTTTGTGAATGAACTGCAAAAAATTGAAGACCAACTTGAAATCTTGACAACTAGGGTACAAAAGAAGAGGTTTAAACATATGCAAGATGTTGGATAGCCAAATGATTCAATCACACAATAACACAAGTATTTCACACACGAAACAATGAGCTACAGCTCTTCAATTAATCTCAATCACTCTGAATCACAAAACTAAATACAATGAACCCGGTGAAGGGTATTTAATCTAAATTGACATGCACACACTCTCACATAACGGAACTTGATCAACTCGCTTAACTCACTCACCAAATCTATCTATAACTAAACTCAACTGATTCACTTAACTGTTTGTCTAACTCTGCATGCGGGAAGTAATTATATATTTTAACACTCCCCCTTAATTACGACCGCTAAACTAAAACATAACTCATGGCAACTCAAACATGCCTGCTGGTCTATGTCTTAGCTAGGCTTACAACACCCAAGTTTCTTTTGTGAAACTCAAACAAATCTACTGCTAATGGCTTTGTAAAGATATCAGCCAATTGATCACTCGTTCTACAAGGCTTCAAGTGAACTTCTCCATTGCTCACAAGTTCTCGAATAAAGTGATATATAGTATCAATATGCTTGCTCTTTTGATGAAACACACTATTCTTGGATAGTGCAATCGCTAATGTGTTGTCACAGTATATCGTTGTTGATCCTTACTGTTTTTGCTTGAGTCCATCCAATGCTCTTCTTAACCATACTGCTTGACATTGCTACATATTCTGCTTCTGCTGATGATAATGTCACAATAGGCTGCTTCTTAGATGCCCATGCTATCACTCGTGAACCAAGATGAAAAACATAACCGGATGTGCTCTTTTGATCATCCAAACTTCCTGCAAAATCACTATCTATATATCCAATCAATTGTTTCTTTTCCGTCCTGGCATACATTATGCCATAATCTCTGGTTCCTGCTATGTATCTTAGAATTCTTTTTCCAACACTCCAATGTGTGTCTTTTGGAGTCTCCATGAATCTGGAAATCAGACTCACTCCCTGCATAATATCTGGTCTTGTAGCTGTGAGATACATGAGGCTGACAACCAATCTTTTGAATAGAGTTGGATTAACATCTGCCCCTTCATCATCCTTACTTAACTTTGTACCTATTGCAACTGGTGTAGGTACAAGTTTGGAATTATCCATCCTGAATCTTTTCAACAAATATTTTGCATACTTATTTTGGCAAATAAAAATGCCTTTTTCAGATTGCTCAGCTTCAATGCCAAGAAAACATTTCATGAGACCTAGATATGTCATCTCAAATTCTTTCATCATGGCTACTTTAAATTCATCTATCTCAAGATCACCTGTAAAAATCATATCATCAACATATAAGCAAACTATCAAAATCTGTCCATGCTCATTTACCTTTGTGTATAAGGTAGGCTCAATGCTGCTTCTGCAAAATCCATTCTTGATCATGTAACTGTCGATTCTACTATACCATGCTCTAGGTGCTTTCTTCAGTCCATAGAGCGTTTTCTTCAATCTGTAAACTTTATCTTCTTTACCTTCAACTTCATAACCTAGAGGCTGCTGCACATAAATTTCTTCTTCAAGAATGTTGATTTGACATCTATCTGATATACTTTCCACTTGTTCTGAGTTGTTGTCACTAGAACTGATCTTACAGTATCCAATCTGGCTACTGGAGAAAATGTTTCCCCAAAATCTATTCTCGGTTGCTGCGAGAATCCTTTTGCTACAAGTCTTGCTTTAAATCTATCAAGCTCACCTTTCTCATTCACTTTAGTCTTGTACACCCACTTCATAACAATGAGATTTGTATCATTTAGTAAATCAACCAAATCCCATGTATCATTCTTTTCAATTGAATTCATCTCTTCATCCATGGCTTGCACCCAATTTTCATCTCTGATTGCTTCTTCAAACGAAGAAGGTTGGAATGCCAACAATGCAAAATTTGAACTAACATCCAAATCATCATAAATATCTTTCAGACTTCTCATCTTTTTCTTACCATTATTTGATTCATTACCTTATTCGTTGCTTGGAGAATTCTGGTCTGTGGATCTGCTTGAAGATCCATTTTGCTCTGAAAATCTTGGATTCCTTGCTGGTGTGACTCTGTTTGGTGTCTGCTCTCTTGGTTCTTGCTTCTCGTCTTCTTCTACATCATCCTCTTCCATAAATGGTGTTTGTGCATCGGTTAGTGTGTCTACAGTCCCATTCCATGACTCTTGTTCTTTGAACACAACATCTCTGCTAATGATTGTCTTCTTGGTGACAAGGTTATATAATTTGTAAGCTTTTGATTGCTCACTATAACCAGTAAATATGCATTTTTCACTTTGATCATCTAATTTTCCTCTTATTTGCTTAGGAACATGTGCATAGGCTATACATCCAAAAAATCTGAAATGAGATACACTGCATGACATACCTGACCATGCTTCTTCTGGAACTCTGTTGATCACACTCTTTGTAGGAGATCTGTTTATCACATAAACAACACATGCAACTGCTTCTGCCCAATACTCATTAGACAAGTGTCTTGCTTTCAACATGCTCCTTGTCATGTTCATGATTGTTCGGTTCTTTCTCTCTACTACACCATTCTGTTGTGGTGTTTATATGGTCGTAAACTGTCTTTTGATTCCATGTTGTTTGCAGTACTCATGGAATGCCTTCGAATCGTATTCTCCACCATGATCAGATCTCAATACCTTGATCTATCGATCACTTTGGTTCTCCACTAAGGCTTTGAACTCTTTGAACTTTGCAAAAGTTTCAGACTTCTGCTTCAAAAATTAAACCCAAGTCTTCCTGCTATAATCATTAATAAAAGTGAGGAAGTAACTGCTTCCACCAATCAACTATGTCCTCATAGGTTCACACAAGTCGGTATGCACCAATTCAAGTGGTTTCTTTTCTCTGTAAGAAACTCCTTTTAGAAAACTTCGCAGTGTTGCTTTCCCAAGATGCAACACTCACAAGTGCTAGCAGGTTCTTTGATGGGAGGCAAACCTCTGACCATCTGTTTCTGCTGCAACAATCTTAAACCAGAAAAATGCAAGTGTCCAAACCGAAAGTGCCATAACCTGTAATCATCAGAACATGTAGTTGTAAAAGAACTAACCTGATCATTGTAGTTCATAATTAGAGGAAAGAGTATATTCCTCGTCATCTGCACCTTTGCAATCAGCTGCTTGCTTGGGGATTTGTTGTAAATAACACATTGTTGCCCCTGAAAGATAACTTTGTATCATTTCTGCGTCAATTGACCAATACTAATCAAATTGTGTTTGAGTCCAGGGACATAATATACCTCTAATATGGTCTTTGGCTCCCCCTGCTTGGTCACAATGTTGACCACTCCTTTGCCATCTACATCCACAGTCTTATCAGTCCCCAACTTTACCTCTGTATTCACTAAGACATCCCAATTGGCAACCAAATTCTTGTTGCATGTCATGTGGTTACTGCAACCACTGTCTAATAGCCAAACCTTATCAGACGGTGCATGCATGGTGTTGCATGCTAGAAACATGGAGTCAGTATTCTCTATACTAAAATTAGCTCTCTGATTGCCTTGATCAGCAATATTCTTCCTACAATCACGAGCATAATAACCAAATCTATTGCATTAATAGCATTTTACCTTTGATTGTTATGAAATCTTATGGTGTTGTTGCTTCCACTTTGATGCTCATGCTCTTCTCGGCCATCTCTGTGACCACCATAGCTACTGCCTCGTCCTCTGCCTCTCGATTGACCTCTACCTCGGTCTCTTGAAATATAAACTTGACTTTTGAAGGTAGTTTCTAGAGTGGAATCCTTATTTCCATCTATCCTTGCTTCATGCGATAGAAGGGATCCCATCAACTCATCAACTGCCAGTTTTTCCAAATCCTTCGCTTCTTCTATGGTTGCTACCACAACATCAAACTTGGTAGACAAAGATAGAAGAACATTCTCAATCACTGTTTGATCTTTAATATCTTCACCATAGATATTTAACTGATTGACAACAGACATGACCCTATTCATGAAGGAATTAATGTCCTCTATCTCCTTCATCTGCAGACTTTCAAAGTCTCTCCTAGTATTCTGCAATTTAACAATGTTAACTTTGGCCATACCTTGATAGCTTGTCGCCAAAGTTTCCCATGCCTCCTTTGCTAAAGAGGTTATCATGATCTTCTGGAACACTGCTCGGTCCACTCCCTGCTGGATAAGAAGCAACGCTTGTGCATTCTTTCGCTTGTCTTTCTTCCATTGTTCCCTCTCCACATTACTGAGGGCTCGTTCCTCTGGATCACCTTGAGGTTCTACAAACCCAAACTTGACATGATCCCATACATCATGTGCTTTTAACATAGTCTCCATTTTAATAGCCCACACATCGTAATATTTCCCGGTGAATGATGGAAGTTGTGACTAAAAACTAGATGTGTCCATCTTGCCTCAAAAAAAAATTTTGTCTCTAACAAAAACCCTAAATATTCTTTTTTACTTTCTAGAAACTTTACAAAGCTTCTTTAAAAATACCTTATATATTTCTATATATTAAATTTAAAAAAAAATAAAATATATATACATATATATATATATATATAAAATATCTTTTATAATAAAATCTTTTAATAAAGATTTATTATAATATTTACCATGGCATGACTTTTGTAAAAAACGATCTTTAATGCATTCGTTTATTACTTAACCCAAAGAATAAAAATTGAATGCCTTGTGGATGGGCTTTTAATAGTATATATTAAAATCCCTTTAAAATGCCCGTACCATCCAAAGCCTCTTTTTTTTTTTTAATTCCATGGAAAGCTTATGTACCGGATTTGATACGTACTTCTCTTAAACAATTAAACATTAACTTGAATAATGTGTTGACTAACGCACGTTTTTTCGCTTTTACACACAAAACCTCACTCCGCACCCGCAATTCTTGTAAACCGCGGTCAAAACATGATTTTCAAGAAAATCGTAAGTTTGCTGAAGTTCTGTGGTTTGTGGTTGTTTTGGGAGAAGTTGCGGACCCTCCGCATGTGCTGCACTGAAAACGTGTGGACCTCTGCGGTTAAAATTTTTTTATTGTTTTTTTTATAAAAAAAAAAATTGACGGCCTTCTGCTCTTGGCCTTCTTCACTAGCTGTGCTCGCCCACAAATATTCTGATCCTTCCTCAACTCTGATACCAATCTATTGGATAGCCAGAGGATTCAATCACACAATAACACAAGTATTTCACACACGAAACAATGAGCTGCTACTCTTCAATTAATCTCAATCACTCTAAATCACAAAACTGAATACAATGAACCCAGTGAAGGGTATTTAATCTAAATTGACATGCACACACTTTCACATAATTGAACTTAATCAACTCGCTTAAATCACTCTCTAACTCACTCACCAAATCTATCTATAACTCAACTCAACTTATTCACTTAATTGTTTGTCTAACTCTGCATGCGGGAAGTAATTATATATCTTAACACAAGAACACCTTGAGGCTATAACACAAGAACTTGAGGAGTCCAAAATAAGGCTAAGACATAATCAGGGTTTTTCACAAATGAAAAATGACCTATATATGTTATTTTTTCATGGATCACTCAGAGAGACAGTGGACGACCATACATTTTTTCAATCAGAAGACAAAAACTCTATTTACGTGACATCTTCGACCCCCTATATTTCGTGTGCAGCCGAGTCAACCAAACTTGCATGAAATGAACTATTCATATCTTGATCTACAGTTGGGGTATAATGCAAATATCAAAACCTACCCACATCTTGAGCTATAGTTGGTGTTTAATACAAACTTAAAAACTAGGATGTTGGTTTTATTATGACAACCTACTTCATTTTTTAACAGGTGAGAAATGTCTTGTGTTTTTTATTGAGTGGATTGACTGAAATGAAAACCAGAGAAGGTTGAAAATTCCATGTCACTATTTTCAAAACCATTTTGGTGTTTGTAGTCTATCTTATTGACTTATGGCATTTATGTATATAATGAACTTGAATTCAAAGAAATTACTAGTGAAGACAAAAAAACTTGCATGCTGAAATTGAAAAAAAAAAAAACAGGGTACTGTGGTAACATCGCAGCCCTTAAAAAAATATAGCAGTAGGAAAGTACAGGAGATGAGCTTACCTTGATCATTAGTTGCAGATTTGGACTGGTCAGTTTTTTCTTTTACAGACTCTCCTATATCATGTATTCCATGAGCCCTTTATGAAACTGAGAAAGCTCCAGGCTCCAACACTGTGATGGCCATTTGGCATTGATGGCATAATCTTACTAAATCTTATGGGTGGATCACATTGGGGATTGACAGCATAATCTTGCCAATTCTTCCGGGTTCCAATTTCCACCGCATACGATTTGAGATTATGATAAAATTGGGACGAAATTTGTAGAAGATTAATGTGAGATTTTTTTTTGGAGTAGTCTATACTGCAACTTTTTGGAGGTAGATGTGACATGTCTATTGATTGACATGCATACATACCATGCAATTTTTGGCAACCTCGATTAACCCGATAGTATCATTTTCCGGCAAGTGTACCATTTCTTCCGTGGTCTTCCCACGTGTGTTGATTTAAATTTTAAAATTGTTATCTCCACGCGCACACATTTGAATTTTAAATTTTCTCCTCGGTACTCCTTTGAATTTTGAAAACCCACCCTCCCAAATTTGAATTTCAAATTTGGGGATGGATAAATCAGTTTTATTCCATTGTATTCGGACATTGCATGATTTATAACAGGTTTACCATTGCTTTAGCTTGACAGCAACAACACCGTGTTCAGCAATTGCATCATCCATGTTCGAATAAAATGGAATAAAACTGATTTATCCATTCCCAAATTTGAAATTCAAATTTGGGAGGGTGGGTTTTCAAAATTCAAAGGAGTACCTAGGAAAATTTAAAATTCAAATTTGCGCGCGTGGAGATAACAATTTTAAAATTCAAATCAACGCACGTGGGAAGACCACAGAAGAAATGGTACACCTCCGGAAAATGATATTGTCGGGTTAATCGAGGTTGCCGAAAATTGCATGGTATGCATGTATGTCTATCAATAGACATGTCATATCTACCTCCAAAAAGTCGCAGTATAGACTACTCTTTTTTTTTTAGAGTTGTATAATATGAGTGAGTCGTAAACGCAAACTGCGACGATAATTTTCATAAATACTTGAACTCCATAATCAATTCCTTACCAAATCAATGCCAAAATTTTTATAAATACTTGAACTTCATAATCAATTCTTTACCAAACCAATGCCAAACCAATGCCAAATTGCCAATGCTAACAATGTTGTGTCAATAATGCGTTAAAGGCTTAAATCTACCAAACCAATGCCAAATTTCCAATGCTGACAATGTTGTGTCAATAATGTGTTAAATGCTAATGCTGACAACGTTGTGTCAATAATGCGTTAAATGCTTAAATCTAAATCTGTTGCCTAGACAAGATGGATATCGACTTGAGTCCCCTTCGCATTGCTAATTAACATAAATTCACAAGTTGATGATAACATTTATATTTTGAAATAGCATGTATTTGACGGCTAAAAAAAGTCAAGACGTGCATACGGGCGTCAATTTTAAGGAGTAGTCTACCGAGCCCACGTTTTAGCCCGAAACCTTGGGCTCCGCTCGTCGGAAAACTTCGTCTCGAATTCGAAGTTCTTCTTCGTTGGATGGCTTTAAGACCCCGCGATACATGGTATCGTTCCCCGGTGTCCGACAACGAATATGACCAGCCATCCCGTCGTATACCGGAGGTGGTTTTACACGAACGGAAACGCATTCAATGCTACTTCTGCCTCATGGCATTTCAAATTTCAAATTTTCCGCAGATAGAATTTCAAATTTCAAATTTGCCTTCTTAATTCTTGCAACAGGTTTTTGAATAGGGACGGAATGGATTTTTATTTTAATTTCATTTTTTTTCTAGGATAATTGATGAACTCTGTCTCTAGTGCTGAGCACAGACACCAGAAGCTCTTTCCGGTAAGCTCCTCTCCAATGTATTCGCAGCTATAGCACGGGTGTCGACACCCTAAGCACCAGAGGCTCGCTCTGGTGAGCTCCTCTCCAATTTATTGGCAGCTATCATGATAGAGATTTACAGCAAGCAAGCTCGTAGGCTATTTGTGCAGGTTTTTATGGCGGAGTTATTTAGAGAAAAATTGGTTTTTGAGCTGATTGAATACTTTTTCTTGTATACAACAATTCCATTGAGTTTTAGGTTTGTAATGGAGGTTGTTAAGATGCTCTCATCGGACAAATCACAACCTGTATGTTATATACAGATCACAACCTGTATGTTATATACAGAGACGAATCATATTTATATTCTCTTCTCTTTCAGTTTATTTTGAAAAATTTTCTATTCCTCTAAATGTTGCCTTGGTTTGGATTTTAAGTATATAGGTATGCCATGGCTGATATGGATTCCTCTGTACACCAAATGAAATTAAATATAATGGCAGATTACAGCTTGAAATATCTTGGTAAATTCTTTGTTATTTTTTATTGGGTTCTTGACATTACCATTCCCACCTTCATTCCAATATGTAGATTAACGTTAATGCAACTGGAAATTATAACCCTTTTTGGGTTGTCAGGGATTTTGGTAATTTTTTGTTAGTTGTTTTTTATTGGGTTTTTCATCATTCGGTTAAATTTTGAGAGGCACTGTCTGCAAGGGAAATTTTCAAAAGTATTTATTAGTGGATATTACCTTGAGACACTTCTTGCAATTCAATAATCAAGATCCCAGATTCCCTCCTAGTCTCATCATTCAGCATCAGCTTACAAGAGTTAAGAGGAAACCACACAGATCCTTTAATGCAACTGAAATTGTCCTTATAATAGCAATATGTGCACTCCATGTGTGAAATAATGTGATGTTCAAACCATGCAATTCAACGATGTTGCAATGTAGGGTAGCTATGCAAATGCAATGAGAAATATGCATATGGTTGAGATATGTATACACAATATATAAGAAATATGCATATGGTTGAGATATGTATACACAATATGTATCTACATGTTCATTCAAACTGTTTCTCAATTCTTCTTAGAAATATTATTGATTTGTCCGATGAAGGCATCTTAACAACCTCCATTACAAACCTGAAACTCAATGGAGTTGTTGTACATAAGAAAAGGTATTCAATCAGCTCAAAAACCAAAATTTCTCTAAATAACTCCCCCATAAAACCCTGCACAAATGGCCCACGAGCTTGCTTGCTGTAAATATTTACCGTGATAGCTGCCAATAAATTGGAGAGGAGATCAAACGAGCCTCTGGTGCTTAGGGTGCCGACACCCGTGCTATAGCCGTGAATACATCGAGGAGGAGCACGAAAGAGCCTGTGTCTATGCCTGCGACTAGAGGCCGAGTTCATCAATTATCCTAGAAAAAAAATGAAATTAAAATAAAATCCATTCCGTCCCTATTCAAAACCCGTGGCAAGAATTACGCAAAATTTGAAATTTGAAATTCTATGGGCGGCAAATTTGAAAGAAATGCCATGAGGCGTATGCAATTGAATGCGTTTCCGTTAGTGTAAAATCCACCTCAGGTATCCGACAGATGGTCGGTCATAGCTCAAGGCCGACCACGACACCATGTATCGCAGTGGTCCGCCATCGCGGAAGAAGACTTTAATTCGGCAAATGTTTTCCGGGATGAGCAAGGTTTCGGGCCAAAACGCGGGCTAGGTAGACATCAATCGGAATTTTAACCCTTGTCTCCAATGAACCGAGAGTCAGACGCAATAAATGAAACTTCCCACATTCGACCTAACTTCCCACATTCGGCCTGCTCTAGGATTTAAATCAAACGTTATCCATTTGTCTTGGGCTAAGCTCACCATGACGAATATTAACCAAGTGTCCTCTCGCAACATTGTTCTCCATGATGACATGAAACACGCCTCCATAAACACATAATTAATGCAAGCCCGATATAGTGCGCTCCAAATGGAATCGATTCAATAACCAACGCAAACTTCTCTTCAGAGATAAAGTAATGCTCATTTAATAAAATATCAAGGGATATCTTTGATAATGGTTTCAAGAATATCTAGTTTTTAAACTCCTTATTTGAGCAGCACACTCTCATTATCTAACGTGTCGGCTTCCTTATTAAGGTTTCTCTTAACGTAACAAAATTCAATTTGATCATATTTTACCAACGATAGTTTGATTCGATGCATGATAGAGTGAAGGAGTTGCTCATTGTTTCCTTGGAGTTTATTAGTTTGCCTGATCACAATCATGGAGTCTCCAAAAACTAATAATGATGGGCAAATACCTTGAGAAAAAGCTAATTCTAGACCTTGCCATAGTGCAAAAAAATCTTCGTGGTTATTGGTTAAGATGCCTAGCTTTCTTAATGAAGGCAAATGACAACCCCTCTCACACCCGGGTCCCAAAATTATGTTAATAATATTAAATAAAGTTTCATATTATAATATTTGTTTAAGGTGAAATATAGTTATGAGATGTTATGTATTTTTTTTAATTAATTAATGTAATTTGAATTAACATGAAGAATTTTTTTTTATTTAAAATGTTTTATAAAAATATTATAAATTTATTTTTTTTAAATTGTAAAGTACTTTAATTTTACAAAATATATATATTATAAAGAAATATTTCGGTAATAATCACATTATAATGAACAAAGTCAACGAGTTTCTACCCACACTGGTTAAGTCGAGTTTCTACCCACACTGGTTGGTTCGAAACGAGTCGACTTTGTTCATTGTAATGTGATTATTATCGAAAGATTTCTACAAAATTAAATGTAAAATAAAAATATAACCCTGAAAACTCAGAAACTTTCAAGAGTACACTTTTGTTTTGTGCCATTCCTTAAAATGTGCTTCAACGAGAAGACGAGAGAAAATTGCAATATGCTAGGACGTTTTATTGATAGAAACACGACACATCCCATCCATAGCTGGTAATAGCAGACGAAAGGAAGAATATTGTGGTAACAATCCAACCCATTCCAACAATTGAAACGAACAAAATTTGAGAATTTGAGTCTTATTGTTAATGTATTTTGACCTGAAAGTGCCACCAAGTGCCACCGAGTCTTTTTCTAATTGAAGAAAAAGTTTTTGTTGGGAATAAGATCACAATAATTTGTAATTTGTAATGAGCAACCAACCACCCCATCTAACCATTAAACCACACTCTTTAGGCGAAAAATATAAATATGTTATGTTTAGGATTTCCAATCCGATTTCTTTCCAAACCCGCAGTTGTAACACAGTGCACTCGGGGCAAAACAGTTGAGCATATAATTATTTTGTTCCTCAAAAAGCCAGCAGCTCTTCTAGTTTTGTTTTTTCTTAATTTAACAATCTATTCCTACACCTAACAGCAGCGTGTTAGAGGCAACGACTCCATGTTCGATTGCCAGTTTAGGTCAAGTGTTGCCGGGCCATGTGCAATTATCTTTTTGAAACAATTCAACGGTATCCCATGCATTTCTTTATTTTGTATTTGTCCTTTCTCTTTGAAGCTTTCTCGATCAAACATTGATGATTGACAAATAGTTCATCGTTCGTGTATGATGATATCCTCATATATTAGGGTTTGTGCATAATGTATCTTCCATGTGTAAAAATTCTTAAATCTATGCTTTTGATATATATATATATATATTCGTTTCCATAACCATTATAGGTTTATAATTGAGTTTAATAATTAAATTTAATTCACATTTAACCAGAAGTGTACAACCATGGGTATTTAGATTAAGAATGGAGTGTATATTAGGATATAGAGTTGAAGTATCTTCGTATAAATATTTAATAATTATAACATTCTCCTTTAGAACATACTCAAATATTTCCGAGAATTAATTTATTGTGTAATTATTTGAATTTGATTTTTTCTAACTTTATATTTTGTTTTAAATTATTAAATATTTTATTTTCTATTTTTTTTAAATAATTTCATTTCATAACCAACCATAATGTTATATTAAAAAATAAATATAATATATGTGTTTCATTTTAAATAATACAGAGATAGATGAACTTAAATTCATGTTAATGTTAGATTTTTTTTTATCAAGTATCTAAAAAGATTAAATTTGTTAATTTAAAAAGATTACATTTGTTAACATGTAAATTTAATAAAATAAATAATATGAAATTAAAATTATAAAAAATTCATATTAAGAAATTTGATCCATTAGGTGTTTAATAGATCATTTAAATGAATCTAGGTTAGTTACAATATAAAAGGTTAGTTTATGTTAAATTTTTATTTGAAAAGAAAAATTAATAGAATTAGACCATCAGCTTAACAAAAGGGCCTTGAACCTTATAAACGTCGGTTTGAAATAGGAGGTAGACTAGGAAACTTTAGCCATAACCTAGACAGAATTACATAATAGATTACAAATTGAAACAGTGTGTCTCACATAAGCAATACGGTTGGGGAAATTAACTAAGAATAAAGGAAGTCTGATTGGGATAAAGGTGAGTTCTACTGACCATAAGTATGACATACTTAGTAAAACCTCAAGTCTAAGGAAAGGGAATATTTATAAATGAAGATCTCATTCCAGAAGATCAAGAAAAATTAAGGAAGGGTGTTCAAAAGGTAAAAAAAGCTAGGAAGGAAGGAAAATATGCAATAATTAGAAATAGAAAAGTCGTTATTCGACACAGAAACCAAAAAGATAGTAATAAATAACAATTCAACATGCTTTGGATTCTTTCTTGGAACTGTTGGGGCTTTCCATGGAACAAAGGCCCTAAGCTAAGTTTGATCTCGAATGAAGTTGATATTATATTGCTAGTTGAAACTTGGGAGCACGAAGAATCTAAGGTCCCTAACATAAATTGCTTTGTACCGTGGTCAATCTGGAACAAGCGATCCTACCATAGAGGCATTAGGGGTATAGCTTGTTACATTAGGAAGAACATTTGCCCCCATGTTAGACTTTATAAAAAATACCCTTACAACCAATATATTTGGATAGATATTACTCACATTAAGGATAAAAAACCTACATAGCAATATGTTATTTTGGCCCTATCAATTCTAACTTCTATAAGAAAAATAATTTAGATAAAAATGGTCCTTACAATGGTTTAGAGAATGATATTTCTAGCCTAAGGAATGAAGTTAATATCCTCTTAACAGGTGACTTTAATGCTCGAACTTCAAGCAACCAAGCTATTCTTCTAAGAAATTATTCCAACCCTAATCCGCTTTGGTTAGACGAAGACCTTACTCTAGCTAGCTGGTACAAAAGAAGCTCTGAAGATCTAGGGGAAAATTTGTTTAGGTTTGAGCGAGTCAAGCTATACAATGCTCAAGATCTCATAATTTGCAACAGTATAAAGAAGTGGCTCAATTCTAGCAAGATGACCTGTATCCATGGGCATGGTAGGAGCATGGTCAAATATGTTATTTCCAATATCCCTTTATACAACAAAATAATAAATTTTGACATCTTAAATGACCACGAGCCTAACTCGGATCATAAACCTTTAATTATAACTCTCAATTTTTCCTTGCATAGAGATCCCATAGAAGATAATCCTTATAGCCAAAATAACTTAATCTTTGATAAAAATAAAAATGATCTTTTTCTAAATGAATTAAAAATTAATTTTCTTCGTTTATTAGTATATACAACATAGAAGGCCTCTATCATAATTTACAATCCTCTCATATTTTATTACCAAGTTCTCAATTGAAGTTTCAAGTAATAAAAGAAATAGCAAAACTAACCCTTGGTATGATAAAGATATTAAAAGTACAAGGAGAGAAATTAAGGAAGCTATTGATAAGTATCTTAAAATTGGCAAGATAAAAATATAAAAATCCCTAACTAAAAGGAAAAAAATGTAGTATATTCATAAAACACAAGAAAATCTCTTACACCTCTCTAAGGTAGCTCCTAAGAAATTCTAGAGGCAGATTCTAACTAGAAAAAATAAAGATAATAATAGAATTGTTTTACACACCTGGATTCCTATCTTAAAAATATTTATGAATCTTCAAATGTCAATGATAACTTTGAAACCCTACTCACAACAGAAGAATTTTTCTCATTAGAAGACATATATTATGGGGTTAAGCGCCTGGAAAATGGAAAAGCTAAGGATATTGAAGGTTACCAGGCAGCAATCTTAAAAATGGAGGTCTTGTCCTCATCCCTCACATCCACAAGATTTTCAATCAAGCAGTCGAGAAAGGATTCCCTAAACCATGGACTCAGAGCCTCATTATTCCTATTTTTAAAAGTGGGGATACAAATAACCCCTCTAATTATTGGGAAATTATGATTAACCCTCTCTTAGCCAATTTATATGGTATTATTTTGGAAAAGAAGATGACCATATGGCTTGAAAGTGAAGGTAAGCAGGCTAAAGGCCAAGCAGGTTTTAGAAGGAAACACTCAACAACGGACCAACTCGTTACGCTTAGGATCATTGTGTAGGAATGTCATAATGATAAATCCAATCTCTTTTGTTGCTTTGTGGACTTTAGAAAGGCTTTCGATACGATGCCCAGAAATAACCTATGGAATAGATTAGAAGAGCTAAAGGTTCCTTTCGAGTTGAGAGCTGTCGTTATAAGGTTATATGATAATGTAATTGCCAAGTTTAAGAGCAATGAGGGGTGGTCAAAAAATATTAAGTGTAATAACGGAGTTAAACAAGGTTTCCCCCTCTCCCCTACCCTATTTGGCATTTACATCGACAAGCTAGAAGGTTTTTTAGAGGAAGCAGGTTGTGTTGAAACAATCTTAGCTGGAATAATCATCATCATTCTTCTCTATGCTGACGATATTGTTCTTCTCGCAAGGTGCCCATATGATCTTGATAAGGAACTAAGACTTCTTAAGGATTTCTACTCTACCATGGGTACGACTGTTAACATTGACAAAACAAAAGTTATGATTATCAAATCCAAGAAGGACACTTACGCTAATTTTGTGTATGAAAATAGAAGCTTGGAGGAAGTGACTTCTTACAAGTACATAGGAATTGATATTCATCACAAGCTCAACTGGAATTATAGCATTGAGAAAAGGATTAATGGAGGGTGGAAAGATTTTTTTGGTCTTGAAAATAATTGTAAAGCAGTAAACCTTGCAATGTGGGATAAAAAGTAGCTCCTCTTTAAAACTTTAGTCACCCCTTTTATCTTGTGTGGATGTGAGGTTTGGGGTTGTAGCATCTCTAGATAATCCTGGAGAAAGATTGAGAAAATCTAGAAGCATTTTATAACGTATAACCTAAAAATTAAAAGCAATACACCCTATCCTATTCTCCTTATAGAAGTGGTTCTTTCCCCTATCGAGAGCCTAGCTATGACTAGGTTCTTGTTGTATAAGCACAAAATCAATAACATGGGAGGCCATATACTTCTTAATCCAAATTTAAATTCCATCCAAAACCACCTAAGGCTCAAACGAGGTTGGTATAAAGATACCAGGGCCTGGTTAAACCATTGGGAGATCAACGAAAATGTTGCATTGCAAAATATTAATAACATTAAAAATATTGTTACTTATAAGTTTAAAGAGAAAATGTGGTGTGAGAAAGATTTAGAGCCTAAAAGAAAATTAAGATATTATAATGAGGTCATCAACCCTACTCTAGAAGATCAAAATTATCTCTCTATTTTAACTAGCTCAAAGAAAAAAAGTAATATAGCCAAGATAAGAACGAACTCTCATGAGCTCCATAGTGAAACAGGTCGTTGGGCAGTTCCTAGAACACCATGGGTGGAAAAGATCTACCATATCTGTGAGAATATGAACATTGAGGATGAAAATCACTTCCTCTTAGAGTGCCCTTCATACACCCACATTAGATCTTAGTTTCATAATATTTGTTGCACTACCGACCTTCCTAGCCTTTTAAGCTCTTTCAGCATAGGAGTACAATTTTAAAACAAACTAAATAATTCGTTTCTTTAGGTCCGATAGACCAAAGTTTGGTCTCAGTGGACGTTAACCACCACCACCACCACCACCATCACCATCATCATCATCATCAATTCAAAAATATATACTTAATATATTTAATAAATAAACATATAATTAAAAATAAAATAATATAAAGAGATCAATTTAACTATGTAAATTAAAATAATGATTTATGTTAGATTTGACACTTTTGTGATCCTAATAATGTGATTAATCAAAAAGACATTTATCTATAATAATTTATATTTGTAATTATTATATTTCAAAACATTTTATATAAATTTAATTAAAGAGTATATAAAAATTCAATATTTATAATAATTTTTGTCAATGAATTATACATATAGCTATCCATATATATATATATATACGCTACACATATTATATTAAAAATATATATATCTATATATAAATATAAGAATTAAAAACTAAGATAAATACATTTTAACTTTGGATTTATCAACTATTAAGAGCAATAAAATTTATTTAAGTTCGATGTTAAAAAATAAATTTATAATAAATTTATTTGGGAAAATTTTTGAAGATATTCTAAAAAGATATTGTAAAAGTCTTACGACATCATATAACTTCATATTCAAATTCAAAGATGATAGAGTATAGTGATTATTAAGAAACAAATTCCTTTTCTAACATAAAATACTTGAATTTGAAAATATTATCTTTCCCACGACTTCACAATTACATTTCCCACTTCCCACGCATTCATACATTTAGCAAAAACATTTAATATGGGAAAATATTTTTCAATAATTTAAATGGAAAGGACTTATTCGCAGTCGGAAAACTTTATACACCTGGCCACGAATCCTAACATATCAAATCGTCAGGGAGAAACGATAAACCATTTGTTAATCGTCAATAATAGATCGAGAAAGCCTCAAAGAGAAAGGATAGATACAAAATAAAGAAATGCTTGGCATAACATTCAGTGGTTTCGAAAAGATAATTGCACATGACCCGACAATACTTGCATGAAACTGGTAATGGAACATAGAGTCTGGTAGGTATACGAATAGATTGATAAATCGAGAGACAACAACCACGATATCCCTGCGCCCAACTCCACTCTCCAAACTCTCCTCACACAGTTCAAACGTCATGCATCAACGTCGTAGACCTTGTCGCACTTTCAGGTGATATTATTATTACTATTATCATCTCATAAAGTTAATTGTTTCCCATTGTTGATTTTCAAATATTGCAATGCAGGAGGCCACACCATCGGTCAATCTCGGTGTGTAAGCTTCAGGCAGAGGCTTTACATGACTACTCAAACTAATTTGGAGAAGGCTTATTCGAATGAAATGAAATCTAGATGCCCCAAATCTGGGGGAGATAACATATTGTCCCCATTAGACGTTGTCAGCCCGACTAAATTTGACCACCACTATTTCACCGACTTGAAGAGCTCTCGGGGACTTTTGATCTCTGACCAGGAGCTCTCTGGCAACCAAAACGGTGATGCTCATCAAATATCCTCCACCACCACGGCCTTAGTTTCTGCATTTGCGGAGGATGAGGAGAAATTTTTCCAACAGTTCGCAGAGTCGATGGTGAGAATGGGAAACATTAACCCTCTCATCGGAAGGAGGGGAGAAATTCGAAAGAATTGCCGTCGAATGAACTGATAACATACAGCTCATCTGGTAATTCTCCACAGTTATTAATAAGTCTAACCCAGAATGAGGCTGTGAGGGAACAAGTCTGATTTTGTTTGTTTCAATTGTTGGGTTGGCTTGTTTGCCACCGTGTTCTTCCTTTCGTCTACAATAATTAACACCAATGGATGGGATGTACTGTGTTTCCTTCACTAAAGTGTCCAAATGTATTTCAGTATTCTCGTCTCTTTCTTGGTGAAGTATCAAACTTTGCATAACATTATTAAAATAATGCTGTAGTATCAAACTTTAATTAATATCGTTAAACAAAATTTGAACCTTCAGGAGTTACACATATACGCGCGTTAGTTTTAGAAATAGAGATTACAGATCTGTATCTTGAAATTACACATATACGGGCGTTTGTTTTAGAAATAGAGATTCCAGAACTGTCATTTTGAAATCTTTTACATATCAGGACTGTAAGCAATAAATTTAAAGTTGAAATAGAATTAATAAATTTAAATTTGGAAAACATTTAAAAAAAAATGACATAATTTACACATATACGCGCGTTAGTTTTAGAAAAAGAGATTACAGATCTGTATCTTGAAATTACACATATACGCACGTTTGTTTTAGAAATAGAGAGATTCCAGAACTGTCATTTTGAAATCTTTTACATATCAGGACTGTATGCAATAAATTTAAAGTTGAAATAGAATTAATAAATTTAAATTTGGAAAACATTTAAAAAAAAATTAACATAATTTTACATTTTTTAAAAATATTAGCATAGAATTATGTTATGGCAAAAATATATATTATGTTAAAATATTAATTTAAATTAGTATATTTATTTATGGCATATTTTTTAATTTAATTTGCTCACTATCAAGAAGAGATTTATTGGAATCATAAATTTATGATGTCTCCACAATCCAAGTGTCTTGGGTTTTTGAGGGTGTTGAATCATATATGAAGTCCAAAAAAGAAAAATTAGATCAAAACTCTTAGAGTGGTTAGACAATACCTTATAAAATTATTATACTGAAAAATATAAAACTTGTACTTATTTTTATTACATATTTACTTAAAAAAATGAATTTTTAAAAACAACTTTTATTGCATTCTTAATTAAAATGCCAATAATATGGGGGTGTTAGTAGAGTTAATGTTGAAGAAATATGAAGTCGGGTGTTGTGTCTTCCACCTCCCAAAGACATTACACATTAATGGCATGGAGGGGCGGGAAACTAACCTGTGCAATGGTGTATGCAGACGTATAGTTGGCATAGAGGGTTGGCTTCTTTATTTGTGTCATATGTTGGAGGTTTTGTTGGCTGTAAACATATGTTGGAGAGGAGGCAAGAGTTAGACCCCGAACTCCCAATCCTGGTTGCTAGTTTGTTCAATGGAAAGTGTGACATTGTCTTCCTCGAGATTCAATTGTGTCGGAATTTGTTCTTATTTCAGGCCTTGATTTTGCTCATGAGGTTTTTATCTATTTGGACTTGTGTTTTTTCTCATTCCTTTTCCTTGAGCTGGTTACATGGTTGGTTCTTCCAGTTCCTGAGGTGTTTTGTGTTGTTGGGGCTACTTCACTTGTCTGTTATTGTGTGTTTCTTGGTTTTCTTTTGAGGTCGATGGGCCATTTCATTATCTGGTGTATTAATTTTCAGATATTCTTTTCTTGGATTGCTCTGAGTCAGAAAATTATAGATTTTATGAGATTTGGTCTATTTTCTACTATGGAGTCCTATGAAAACATTGTGAGTCATGTGTTAATTAATTGCTTAGTTTTTCTTGAGTATTGTATCTGGTATTTTGAGTCATATGTTGGTAGAGTTGCACGTTTCATGGTGTTGGGTTATGAGGCTTCTGTTGAAGGAGGTGAGTCTCCATCAGTCCCTCTTGTAGTTTTGGTAGGCTCTAAATTAATTGTAAGGAGATGAGGAGATGATTTTTTGATATTAGGTCTATGGTGTCAAGTTGGTGTGTTTCATTCCCCTCGCTTGTTCTTTTGTAGGTCGTGTCCATCTAGTGTGTCCCTTCTCCACATCAGTGATGCCTCCTAAACAATGAATGCGATATAAATGGGGAAGAGGTAGCAATGTTTCTCTGGGACAAAGAATGGTTAGACCTTTTGCATATGATTCTATAGCTACATATTTAGATTTCATTCCTCCATATTTAAGTAAGCAAATCAGTGAGTTGGAATCTCTAGATGTGGTGGAACGACAAGTTCATTCTAACTCATAGTTGCTTGATAGTTTTTCAAAGAGGATTCCTGGCCCTAGCCTCGGTAGGCGCATGAAGAAACAATTTATGACCTCGTTATCTTTGCATCAACAAATTCTTACCTATTTATGACCTCATTATCTTTGCATCAACAAATGGTTACCTTTTTTACTCTAGACCTTAAAGATAATCAGGTGGAGAACTATAATATCTTCTCCACCCTAGAGGATGTTAAAACAATGCTTTGAAATCAACAATTATGCTTAGACAACCTAGATTCTCGTATGGCTCGCATAGAGGGTTACATTGTGAGTGAATCTGAGAATGGAGATCTTTCAAATCCCCAAGGTTCAAGTGCTTAAGTGACAAGTACTATTTCTTCTTCAAAAAATAATTAGTGTTGCAGGGAGTTGGGAGTGTTGGTGGGTACTCTTGTTTTTTGTTGTTCATGTTGGTTGGCCTCAAAAGCATTATTGATATTCATGTTGGTTTGGTTTACAAGTGTGGTGTCCTAATGATCATTGTATTGTTGCTATTCTAGTGGATCTTTATTCTTCATGTATTGGCTTAATTTTGTGAAATTCTGAGAGATTATTTTGGCATCCCATGTTAAATATTTGTGGTGATATGGTAAAATCACATAGTGTTTATGGTTTGTTGGGGTAATTTTACAACTAGTATGGTGTTTGAATCTCTTAGTACTGGAAATTACTATGTTGTCATTTCTATTCTTCCATGTCTTGGCTGAGAAAGTGTTGGAATGGAGTTTTATGTCTTGCATTGTCTTGGGTACATGGTCATGTTTAACTTGCCTCTTTTGGTTTCTTTGTTTGGATTATTGTTTATTTTTCGGATTGCTTATGGTGACTGCTAAGAGGGAGCTTTGTGACTTGCCTATGTAAAACATGCTTTTTTATTAATATAAATGTTTTAGTTCACTCACACAAAAAAAGGTTAGTTTTCAATCAAAACATCTAGCATATTAAAATCATTATTATTAATTGTAAATTTAATTTAAATATCAAATTCATATAATCACAGTTAAAAATAACACATTCACAATAGTAAATATGGTTGACGCAAAATTTTTCACTTTGGCTAATGAAAATGACTTGAAATAATGTATATCAACTATATTTATTAAAATGATTGTGTTAGTTTAACTATAATTGAATATAATTACATTGATAAGAAATGTCATATTAAAGCTTACAAAAAAAAAAAAAAAATGTCATATTAAAAATTAAATATAGAAAAAGCTTAGATATTAAATAAAATTTAAACTTTATTATATATATATATATATTTTAAACTTTATTCAAAAATATTAATATAAATATTATTTTTTGGTAAGTTGTGTGAGTCTTGAGATGACTACACACTTAGATCTAGGCCACACCAACTGGATGAATTTTACACTTAGGTTTAGGTCACAACAACTCGATGACTTCTACATTACCAAATACCTTAATAATAGACCCCGTCATCATTTATCCTAAGTCCATAAAAATAATAAAAATATTTTATTTTTATTTTTATTAATCTTATTTACTATCAAATATTAAATAAAATTTAAATATTATTAAATATTTTTTTTTAATAAAATTTTAATAAATATAATATTTTATTAATAAAATCTTATTGATAATTACTCATAAACCTTAATATTAATATATTTTATGCTTAAACATTTTAAACTTTATTAACATTAATTTTATTAAACAATTTAAAACCAATTCCCAATAAAATTATTAATAAAATTTAAATTATTTAATAAATCTGAATATTATGGTTATTAATAAAATTTTTAAATGATTATTAATATTAATATCAATCTTATCAAACAATTTTAAATCTTATAAATAAAAGAATATTAAATTTTATTAATATTAGTAAATGTATTTTAAACCATATTTTATATCATTAAATATTTTAAAAATTTCAATTGTGACTGAGTAAAATTTGATTATGGTTGATTAAAAGTTGTCGGCCAAGAATGAATATGGACCAACAAGATTGATTATGGTAAACATATGTTGATTATGGTTAACTATTTAAACATTGAAAATAAAAATTGAGTACAAAGGTTAATTATGTTTAACTATATAATAAAGTTGACTCTAAATATATCAAGAATCCAAGCATGCCAAGAATGAATATGGACCAACAAGATTGATTATGGTAAACATATGTTGATTATGGTTAACTATTTAAACATTGAAAATAAAAATTGAGTACAAAGGTTAATTATGTTTAACTATATAATAAAGTTGACTCTAAATATATCAAGAATCCAAGCATAATGTCTATGTATAACTATAAACATGTTGAACCTAATGCCTATAATTAGTCATGGTAAAACATAAATATTTAGATCAAATAATGATAAAAGTGTTAATATTTAAATTAATATAATAATATATAACTTGATATCTTAATGTATAAATTAATATAATATTAATATATTAATTATAATATATTAATATATTATTACTATAAATATATTAAAATTTAAATAATAGTATTAATTAATTTAGATATTATTTTTTGGGATTCAACTCTGTTAAGTAAGTTAAGTTATTCATTTAGTAACTCACTAATTTCCAATGATTTTTTAATAGTCCATTTAGCAGGTAATGCTCATAGGGGTGAAGAAGTGGGGTTCAACTAGGTTAAGTAAGTCATTTATCTATGGCCATTTCCATGAGAGGTAGTCGCAAGTGACTAACTTCTCATGATTTTTGAATAGTCCACTTAGCACCCATTGCATCTGGTAATGCTCAAAGGTGTGAAGAAGTGGGATATCATTTTTTGAGATTCAAGTATGTTAAGTAAGTCATTCAATGACTACTCCTTATGATTTTTTATTAGTCCACTTAGCACCCATTACATCTAGTGATGCTCAAAAGTGTGAAGAAGTGAGATATCATTTTTTGAGATTCAACTATGTTAAGTAAGTCGTTGAATCCTAAAATTAATATCTAATATAATACACTAAGAAAACCTCTCATTACTTAAATATTAATTAATTATTAAAAATTAAAATTGATATTAATATTTACCTATGACAAAATCTTAATATCACTATAATGTAATATTACTATTAAATTATAATATTAATTATTAAACTAAATCTTAATATCAATATAATTTAATATTATTATAATATTATAATATTAATTATTAAACTAAATCTTAATATCAATATAATTTAATATTATTATAAAATTATAATATTAACTATTAAACTACATGTTGACATAATTAATGTTAATATCAATATATTAGCCTTAGAACACAAGACACCACACCAGCGCTATCCGACTTGCAGCGTTTCTACCTCCATAGTTTTACCATGTTGTGTTTGTTCGCTGCATTTTCATTTCAATCGGTTTCGAACCCCAAATCAATGGGTGGTTTCTCTCCATTCAGTATTTCCTGTTAACGTTAGGCATATTTCGATGCCTGTTTTGTGGTTTTGAAGTTGTTTATTTTTTCGAATTGTTAGAACTTATGAGAAATGTGGTATTTGAAGTGGTTTTAACTGGACGGAAATTTAATATTGAATACTAATGAGGATTAAAAGTTAATATTAAATAATGAGGATTAAAAAGACAGTTTGAGAATTGAACGCTTATACAATTTGAAACTTAAATTATCTTCAAGCCTTAAAATATATAACTTTTAAAATCTCAAATTACCTTGCAATTTAAAAATATATAAATTTATAAAAATGAAAATTTTAATTTGTAAATGATTACTCACAATTTCTAAATGAATGAAAAAAAGGGTCTCAATTTCTTTGTTAATTGTAATTTTCTTTAATAGGTAAGAAAATCACATTTTATATATGTATTATAATGCATTTAATGATACAACTATCTAGAACGTTAAAAAAAGATTCCTTTAAAATGGTTTTTTTTCGTGTCAAATATCAGCAATACATATATGCAGAATATAAATAAAAAATATATTTATATCCTCTAAGTCCCATGGGAATATTATTTGAGAGAAAAAAATGAAAGGCTTGTGATAATATTCAGAAGTATTTTCATCTATCTGCTCTAAGATTTTCCAAGTGCCTATAATATGTGTAGTGCTTACTTTAGATAGTGTGTTTGAATTGGAATTTATTTCTTTGTAAATATAGAAACATGAAATCCAATCAAAAACATGTTTTAGTTGTATTGGGAATTGTGTGTACATGTGGCATCTTGTAATCTCATTAAACCAATTTATAATAGTCTTTTAGTCACCAAAAGTCCGCAATTGTTGATCTCGTCTCTATAATAAACAAGAGGCAAAGTTTGAGGATAAGTAACTTATCATAGTTATTTTTGCCTCTATCCAGCCCAATCCAAAGCTTGAAAAAATTATTATCCCTAAGATATAATAAAACTCCCCCCCAACATTCACCCCCAGCAAATGTGGTCTCGTCAAAGAAAGCCCAAGGATAAGAACGGTCTACAACTTCAGCTATGATGTTGCGCGGATGTTGATTTGGCTTAGTAGCAGAAAGTAGAGAAAAAGTGGTCATGACCTGTGCAACCACCCTGTTAGGTCCCTATAATACTAGTGTATCCCCCTTATTATTATTATTATTATTGTGCCCATGTAGCCCCTATATTGTTATGTAGGATCTGATTATATTGTGACCTCTTAGACTCCTATATATACAAAGGAGGTCTTGTCATTTGTATCATCCAATAATTGTTCATTTATGTAATGTAAAGGAGGTTCCCCCCTCGAATAAGATAATTTTTAAGTCAATGATCTATCTTTTCTTCTATTTTGTGAGCAGGTTGCATAACATTTGGTATCAGAGCTTTGAATTCTAGGGTTTCGCTGCTTCAAACATGCCATCGTGGAATTTTCACTATAACTTTCTTTCTACGAAGCTTCAGAAGTTGAAATTGAGATCACGTGGAGTCAAAATCTTGTTTAAATTCTTTCCAAAATTCCAGATCTTGGTTCGGTATATTTTCTGAGATACAATCCGAAGAAGTTAGGATTTTTTCATGCTTCAGAATTCAGTCTGAAACAAGTGACCGAGGGGAAATAGTCATAATTTTCTCTTCAAACATCGGATTGGAATTTCGTAAAAAGGGACAGAAATAGGACATAATATAGTTTCTTGTGTATCAATTTCAGGGCCAAAGGCTAAAAAAATGACACGTGGAATTACGTACAAGTTCGCTCTACTTCACCATTCCATAATCAGGTCATTGTGGGAAATTTGACATGACACTATCTTGGAGAATCCAATTTTGATCTGACTTGTGGCATTGGAAAGAAGAATCAGATGCATACCACACGAAGGAATTTCAGGCCTTAGAGATCTGAAATTATAGAGTTAAAACCATTTAAAAGATCAAACTCCTAAAAGCAAGAAAAAATTGTGTATTTCTTTTAAAAATTGCATAAATTTTGTTTGAAAAACCAGTTTGAAGTGATTCCAAGGGAATATTGAATCATATATATCAATATTGGGTTCTAAAATTTCTACAAAACAAAATAATTCTACACCCATTAAGCCCTCAAAAAACTCTATTGTGACATATGCATAGGAAGAATTGCGACATGATATATCAAAATTACGAGATCAAGTGCAACAAATTTCTCTTTCAGAAGAGAAACCAAATATGAACCAAAAGGGGACATGGATGCTGCAAAAGTAGAAATAAAATGTGACATAGATATTATAAAAGGCAACATGTAGGTTCTTAAAGTAGACATGGATATGATGAATGTCAAGTTGGAAGGGTTGATAGAGTTGTCGCAAAAAAGACTTCCAGGTGGTGGCAAGGTAACCCATGAAAATCGTGATGAGGACAAAAGGAATATGAATTATGCTTTTAGAGACTCCAATTTTGGGTTTAAGAACCACCACATTCCAAAGATAGATATGAGGATGTAACACCCTCCTCCCACATTTTCTGGCTCAGAGTAAAGGCATATAAAAATGGTATTAGTGGAGTTATAACATAAATAAGAATAAGTCAAAATGTTGCATCTACCAAAGTAACCGTCCAACCCGGGTAAACATGTGACGAAGAGTTATTATCATATGATTCAACTCCATATGTGTCAATAAAGGAAGTAGAACCGATGAGACAATATAACACATACCTTCTACACCTGCAACAGAACCCCTTAGAGCCATCCAAACCTTCCAGGTGACTGGCCCCTGAGAAAAACTATTTTTTTGTTGCATTAATCTCCCAATCGCTCCCTTTCCAAGCCCTCCAAGCAACTGCAAGCCCGATTCGCTTCCATGAGTCTACATGAGTTCGGTTGCAAACTTTTTATTTTAGTTCTATGACAGCAATTGTAGGATTTAAGGCTAAATTTTAGGCCTATGACCCAGGTCACTACCCATAACTCCATGATACTTCTAGGAATGAAATATAAAAATGAAATAATGATACAAATTCAATTACTTGAACAAGGACTTGATTGGACCCCTGCTAGCCATGACAAGAATTTCTTCAAACATGGAACAAATACGTAATCTACAAGTTTAAATGACGATTATAAGCATAAGGGTCTCACACTTATATGAGAATCATTAAGAGGCATTGATGCCTCATCACAATAACTTCATTACCATCTATTAAGCCGTACATTCATTGTACATTCGATATTTAACTAAAACATGATGAAAGTCAATAATTATCATTGTCATAAATCTCAGTCATAACCAACATATAAGCAAAAGAAATATCAAGGATATAACAACCATATAAACTACATATAAACAAGTATATTTACCCATCAATACAAAAGGAAAGAAACATTATTACCATAAGAAAAATGCAACCAAGTCTCAGACTTCCACGTACCACCCAACCATAGACATGGCTGAACCAAATATTTCTTTCAGCCAGTCAACCTTGTGCCATATTCCGAGCATGAATGTGGGATCTCATAAAAAAAATCAATCAAAACCAAACCATGGATTCCAAACGCCAAACCACCTCAACCCTCAACTAGTGACTCCACCTCACGGTCATACATCACTAACCATCACCAGATTGGTATCTACCCAAGTTATCTAGGCCTCTAGAGCATTTTTTCCGATTAGGGTTTCCAGAACTAGTAAATCAACCCATAGTTGTCGTTGGGCTTCCAAAGTGTTTATCTAAAACTGGCTTCTAGAATTAGTAACTCAGCCTACCAAGGGCTTCCAAAGCATTTATCCAACCAAGGCTTCCAAGACTAGTAACTAAACCCAAGTTGTTACAAGGTTTCCAAAGTTTTTTTCCAGCCAAGGCTTAGAGGAACTAATAACTCAACCCACAAACAAAGGCACAAGAAAACAAACCAGAAAAAAAGAAGAAGGTAAAACCCACAACACCATGGCTATCCAAGAAATGGCAAGGCTAGGAAAAATGACTGTCAATCCAAGAAATTCCCCATGCCATTGACAGATCATGATCAAGAAACCACAGGCATGCCAAAACTGGTGAGGGAAACATACATGCAACTCAGTACTTACAAGCATTCCCGTTGTAGCTACTAATCTTGTTGTCCTCTTATGCTTTCATGCTCTTCCTTTTTCTTCTTGCTCCAAATCCCAAGTTTCCCACACTCCTCCAAGAGTGCTCCAAGAAAACTCTAGGTGTCCAATTGTATGAGAGAGAGATAATAGAGAGAGAGCTCCAAAACTGAACTGAAAGAAAAAATTCTATGAACTTATACTCAAAAGGCTTTTTATTAATGAGACCTCTAATTTCTTCAATTTTCCATTATTTTCCTTCATTTTCCTCCTCACATGTAACATGTGACCTTTCACCTTCATTTTCTCCTAATTTCCATTATTTTCATAAATAAAATGTCAATTAATGCCTCATGCCTTTCCAAAGCCTTAGTCATCATCTTTTCCGATTTCCATAGTCATAATAACCCATATGAACATCCACACTAGGATGTTTTTCCCAGCATTCAACTTGGAATATGTGTCCCATGACCAAGGTCTTATTATTTCGCCTTTATTAACTTTTATTACATGGAATTTTCATGAGGGTTGTTACAGAACCCACCCCCTTGGGGGAACACTATTATCGGTGTTCAACGACACCTACCACCAACAATACTAATGTAAACAAAACATATTTCCATGGAGATTTATTTACAAAGTTTTTGGATAGTTAGGTAAGAAGCAGGGGATGGGTAGGTTATAAAATGATAGCCAGAGTCTCATTCATCTTGAAAAGAACTCAACACCTCATTCCAATACTAAACATATACAACTCAAGTACCATTTCATATGGATGTTGTTGGAAGATGGACAGTTGAAGCTAGAAAAGATACACACTAGCCAAAATCCTTCAGATATGTTAACAAAAGTTGTAACCAAAAGAAATTGATTCTTCTCAATTTCAATTGGTCTTCAAATATGATGGTGAAGATGAGAAACAACTAGGTCCAAGTGGAGTCATTTTCTAGCAAGTGAAGCAAGGATGGAGTTTATATAATTAGTCTCCAAGTGGGAGATTGTTGGGTGTGGAGCATGATTATCTTCCAAATTGTTTATAGGTTTTATTTTTTGTTTCAACCATGTTGGATCCTTGTTCCTAATGTTGCAAAAATTCCTCTCATTTAATCACCGTTAGGGGGGTCCATGGGTGGTGACAATGACTTTTATGATCCCCCCTGGTTTGGGTCCGAGGGCAATGCTCCGAAGCTAAAATATATGAAAAATCACCTTGTAAACTGTTGTAATTTCATATTCAATATATTTTGTTCATTAGGAAAATGATTTGACAGTATAATTATGTTAATTTAAAGTTTTTTCCCTAGATGACAACCCTCAGTTTATTTGAGGGAATTGTATTGCGGTCGTGTGCTCCCATTTTGAGCGAGAAAGAGAGAGGAGACTATGTGAGAG
Organism: Pinus albicaulis; assembly: GCA_034641835.2. Lineage (NCBI taxonomy): Eukaryota > Viridiplantae > Streptophyta > Pinopsida > Pinales > Pinaceae > Pinus > Pinus albicaulis. The sequence goes on along the minus strand of CM076571.1, from coordinate 842,070,120 downwards.
TGAAGAGGAAATTACAATAGATATGTTGCAAGTTGTATCTATTCATTTTTTTGGATAATAGATAGGAAGGATTGGTTTTTTCTCTATGGACGTAGCCCAAATTAGGTGAACCATGTATATCTGTGTCTCTCTTGTTTTATTCATTTTTTGTGTTTGTGTTTCTACAATATTTTATATGTTCCATTGCTCTTTAATATGTAATTTTATAACATTTTTATCACTATTAAATAATCAGAAACCATAAACATCCAAAAACCTAACCCTGGGATATGAAGCACCAAAAGCTTGTGGGCCCCATTGGGGTTAGTTGGAACGTCAACTTCTCGGGCCGTAACTTTGGCATAGGATATTTTTTTGACTATCATAATACCTTGTTTCGAAGATCTCCAAGAGGAGGTAAAAAAAATGAGAGATACACCCTTGTACTTTTCATGTCTCTTTGTTTTCCCAAAAAAACGTCTTTTAGGACCTCAAAATGACTCTCGAAGTTTAGGACCCACAAAATTCCAAAAATATTAAATTGTGCCGCAATTAAGGAAATTAAAAGAAACAACGGTGGGGGTCCAAGTGGAATAAACGATTGGCCACCAAATCCACCTGGGTCATCCTCCAAATAGGTTAAACACATACCCACTTGTATATCGTATTTGAAACAGATATTCAACATAGTCTACATCAACAAAGCCTCGTATGTCCAACACAATGTCCAATCCTGGTCTTTCTTAGTAGCATAAACCATAATCACTACTGCCACGCAGATACCTAAAAATATTCTTTACTGATGTCCAATGCTCCTTCCCTGATCTTGACCTAAACCTGCTCAATACTCCCAATGCATGTGCAATGTCTCATCTCGTAAAGACCATTTCATACATCAAACTAAAAATTGCATTCTCATATGGAACACAAGACATGTATTCTTCGTCTTCCTGTGTCATGGTACATTGATCTACAAATAAATTTACACTTACATGAATAGTAACCTTTAGCAGTTTACTATAGTGCATATTAAACCTCCACAATATTGGATCAACATACTTTCTCTAGTTTAACCAAAGCTTCCTCTTTCCCCATTCTCATTTAATTTCCATGCCCAAAATTAAGTTTGCAGCACCAAGATCCTTCATGTAGAATTTAGAGGACAATTGGGTCCTCACATCCTAGATTATTTCTTTGTCATTTTTTATCAGCGACATATCATCCACATACAATACCAAAAAAATAATATGATCACCAAGTAATTTATAATACAGGCTATAATCTAATTTTCTCCTTATGATTCCAAGTCCTTGTATATGTGTATCAAATTTTTAATACCATATCCTTCGTGATTTCATTAACTCATATAGAGACTTATTTAACCTGCACACCAGTTATTTCTTACCCTTCACTGCAAAGCCTTCCAACTGCTTCATGTATATCTCTTCTTCTAGATCCCCATGTAGGAATTTTGTCTTCATATACATTTGTTCTACATCAAATCAAAAGAAGTAGCAACAGATAAAATTAATCTAATAGAAGCTAACTTCACATTAGGAGAAAAAATATCACCAAAATCAATTCTTGGCACCTAGGAGTAACCTTTCACTACTAATTGAGCTTTGTATTTCTCCACTTTTCCTTATGCTTTCATCTTCTTCTTAAACAACCATTTTCTACCAATGAGTTTCCTTCCATCTCGCAACTCCACTAGATCCAAAGCCTCATTTTTTTCTAAATCTACATATTTCTTCAACCATGACCTCCTTCTAGAGTCTTCCATCCTCTGAATCCACTGCCTCCCTGACATTTTTGGCATCATCATCAGTAATAGATAAAGCACAATTTAAACTAAAATCATAAAACCTCTTTGGTTGCCTTCTTTCTCAAATCGATATCCTCAAAAGTAGAGTGTTTGGTTCTTACTCTTTTGATTCCCATGCTCCTACAGAGGGGTGAATGCATGAAGATGGGTTACACTATTGGGCTAAAGGTGGCAATGAAATTTCAAAATTTTAATCTTTTATTGAATCAAAGCCCTCAAAGTTCATATAAGCGTTGTGAATTTTGATTCAAAATAAAAAGTGAAATTTATGGAGAATTATGTTGTTGTACTAATGATATTTTTTGCAAAAAAAATTAGTTTCGTATAATCTGTCAATTTTCCATTAAATGAAATGCTTTCCCTAGCAATTTTTCTCACATATTAAGAGGTATGTGTGTGTTCACATAGCATAACCTAGCCTAAAATGTGCAATTTTTAATATATATGAGAATCATATACACAGAGAGAACTAAGTTATGCATATTAAAAAATTATTTTTTATGCAAAATTATATTTTTCATTATTTTTCAAAGTTGGCAAAGTAATATTTCAATTGCATTTTATAAACACATGTGTTCACATAAGATTATTTTCTACTATTTAAATAGTTTAAAAAATCAAGGGTACCCTTTTGAAGAGGACTTGTAAAGGAATATATATATATATATATATATATATATATATATATATATATATATATATTATTGATTTTTTATTCAACCCCTTTGAAATTGTCCAAAAAAATTCCAAGCATTATGTTTAAAATATATTAGATGAAAATTATCATCTGAATTAAAAAATTTCAAACTCATATGTCATTGGATAGAAGTTTCCTTCAGGAATACAACATGATCAACTCCACCACTTAAGGACATTTTTTTCCTTAAGTCACTAGGGTACAAAATGGTGCTGCAGAGAAATCTCCAGAAGGGGATCTAGAACCTTGTTTTTTAGGCCCTCAACAACTTGATTGAGAACTTAAAAATCTTGACTAAGCGCTTAAGTTAAAATTTGAAATAGCTTGACCAAGGGTTTAATAGACCCTCAAATGATCTTTTGGCATGGTTAAACAAGGGCTCAATCTATTTATAGCTTGATCAAGCCCTTCAAACCATAAACTCGCTATTATGTTTTTGGTGGGAATTTTTTAAAAATAGCTTGATCGATCTCCTATGTAAATCTAGGTTACATAGGAGATCGATCGAGGATATATTTTTAAGCCCTAAAATATCTTGATCAAGGGCTAAAATATTGCTTGATTAAGATACTTTTTTCCTCCCTCCCAACATGTGTGCTTGCTAAAAAGTGTAGCCCATCTTCATGCATTCACCCAGAGTCTAATTATTTCTCCTTTAGTTAAAACTCCATCTTCACTCCTTTTCTTTTGATAGGAATTTTAGATCTATAATAGACATGGCATCTCCATTATGGCTCTCCATATTTTTCCATCTCATTTCTTCCCACAACAAATTTGAGACTATTTCATCAAATTTCAAGTTTCATTCATGTGAAGTTTGTGAGTTGTCATTTACAAATTAAAAATTTCCCTTTTTATAGGTTTATGTATTTTAAACTTTCAAGGTAGTTGTTTGGGTGAAAATATGTTCGTTTAATTTTGTTGTAGTTTTTACCCAACTATTTAATTTGTCAATCCGAGGTTCGTAGACTTACGAGACACATGCACTATATATGCAGGACTGAAGTGGAACTAATTTAATCTAAATTACTGAAATCAAATTAATCTAGAAAGGCATTGAAACACTAACTAGGAAAGCAGGAAATTGCATAAAGGAAAAGCAATACAACATGTGAAGAATTGAATGACAAAAAACATATGTGAGCTCACAACAATAAAACTATTATATTACAAGAATCAAATTACAAATCATGAAAGCATAACAATAAAAGATGAATTCAAAACTAAGAATTCTCTTCTCCTAATTACAAAACTATTTCTCCAAACTCAAAACTCTATCTCCCATTATTTTCAAAATTAAGAGAGAGCACTCTCTTATATACATGAGGAAGATAACCATCGCATAATTACATATCCAATATTCTCTCAAGCACTCTCAACTAATTTCCCATTATTACAAAATATTATCCCTTTGAATCCTCCACACATCTCTCACATATCTTGGATAAGATATGCCAACCAAATCCTCCATGATCCTCTCCTTAGGAATAGACTTGAATAATTATCTCCTTAATATGGTGGAGGAGATATTGAGACGTATCTTGGAATTAATCCTTCACATATTTCCTACACATTACAAAGCTCACATATTCTTGAGATTTATATAAAAAATATGTATATTTTCTAATATTTAATCATAAATTCACTTATAATACAAAAATGAATAAAATGGAAAATAAGAAGGTGAAACCAAAATATGTTTATGAAAACGATGTAATGAAAGGTTAATGGGATGATGAAATGTAAGGAATAGTGAAGGAAAAGGTGGATAAAAATATGACATTTCTGAGTCCCAACAGTAGTTTCATATTCCAAAGTGGGTAAGTGTACAATTTTCAATCTAGTCTTGAATACTCATTATTTAATATTAAATTCCCACTTGTTTAAAACTACTTCAAATACCCACAATTCTAACCATTTAAAAAAATAGATAACAATTTTAAAAACAAAAATCAGCATAGAAATGTGTCTAAGCCTGAACCCGAAATGTTGAATGGAGAGAAATGACCCATTTATTTGGTGTTCGAAAGTGATTGAAATGCATATGCAACCAAGAAATACAACACAATATACTATGAAAGAAGAAACATTGCAAACCCGATCCGACCGACATTCTCTTGGTTTTTAATGTTACTATATTAGTATTAACGCAGATGATATTAACATGAGTGTCTAATAATCAATATTATGATAAATAGTAATTTTAAATCATAGGAGCCCACAAAGTAGGGTAAGAGGTGATAGGGTGTACTATTAAAGTATTTTTTGGTGTAAAGGTTGCCAATTTGAAACTATGCTGGAAAAAATCCAACCATGCTAAGGGTTGGTGTGGCCCAAGCTAGGTGCGATCCTTGGGTAATTTGGACAAATTAAATGCCTTTGGGTATTTACTCTGTACTCTAGTATAGGTTAAACATTATATAGTCGTCCGAGACTCATAACTTATATATATATATATATATATATATATATATATATATATATATATATATATATATATATATATATATATATATATATATATATATATATATATATATAGCAATATTATTTAAACTTGAATAAATTTATAATAATATATTATTAATTATATTAATCTATAAATTAACATATTAATAATATATTTATCTACACAAACATTAAGTATATATTAATCTACATATTAAGATATTAAGCTATGTATTAATATATTAATTTAAACATTAAAACATGTCAATCATGATTGATCTAGTCAACCATAGTTAATATGAATATCTATATTTAACTATAATTACCTGTAAGCATTGTGTTTAGTATTCCTATAGTTAACCAGAGACATCATGCTTGATATACCTAGAGTCAACATGAAGACATAGTCAAACAAATTTAACCATTGTCGTAAACCTTTTATAATCAATGTTTAAATAGTGAGCCACAGTCCACCTTAACCAACCATACATTTACCATAGCCACAGATAATAAATTTTATTCACCCATATTCATCTTCAACCATCCTCCATCAACTTTAATATCCTATATTCAATTATAGTGAAACTTAACCATAGTAAAAATTTAAAAATATTTAATGATATTAATAAAGGTTAAAATACAATTAGTAATATTAATAAGGTTCAATAAATTTGTATTGTTTAGTAATATTAATAATGATATAAAATATTTTTTAATAAGATTAATATTAATAATAAATTTTAGTTATGAAGTTTAAAATTGTTTAATAATATCAATATTCATATTATTAAGACTTAAAAAAATTAATAATAATGTCTATTAATAATATTAATATTAAATTTTATTCATAAATTTCAATAAAAAATTATTCCATGATGAAGCAGCTGAATGGACTGGGGCGAGAGGGAGAGAATTTGTCACCAGGAAGTTGCACGTCCATGGGATAGAGAGAGGTGTCCTATGATTCATGAGTCATGGAATTACGCCCAACAACATAAATGGTGGATGGTGAAGAGGACCTGGGAGGGATGAAAATTAGCACAGAGGCACCCAGAGAGGATGACATGGGAATATCCAGAGGGAAACTGAGGCCTAGGCCACGAGAGATATGGCAAAGGGAAGAGTAGATATTACTAGAGAGGGAATTGATGTCGGTAATCATTTTGGCAGCATTGGAGAAATACCATTCTTATGTGAGGAGGTGGCAGTCGAGGAGATTGTGAAGAGCCCAAAGGGAATTCCCCCCACAACAAACCTCATTTTCTTCTAGTTCAATCACTTTTCAATGGATGTGGGCAGGGATGCCATTGTGAAATAAATCCAATTCAACTTCCACTGTTGGGGAAGGGAGAGGGTGTCCTCATCCCCATCCATGACCACCAGACTGAGCTCAAGCTCATTCTCGAATCATGGGAGTGAATTGGAAGGCAATGTGGTTTTCAAGAGGAACATGGGTCAAAGGATCCAGACGGTAGGAATGCAAGATTCAGCATGGAGTGAGACAACTGAAGGAGAAGGAGGGATACTCCACATCATTGGCATGCCACACAAAAATTAATGTATACAGGGTGGATTCCAGGAGCTTGTTAATTTGAAGCATGCGAGGAAACAATGAAGGGCGTGAGTTAAAGAAGGGTAGGAGGATGGGTGATCGCACCATGGGGAAAGAGTGCGAGGTGGAGGGAAAATTAACTCTGATTTTGTGCAAGTGGCAGACCTATTATGAACATCCAGATCTAGGAAATAAGGCTTAATATTTATATTTAATAAGGTTTAAGGGTCATTTAATATTTAAGATGATTCAATATTTAATTTTTAATATGGCTTTTTTTAACAATGTAATTATCCCCGAATGCAGGTGACACAACCAGATCGCGCGAGGACATCTCCTCCCATGCTCAGGTTGATGTCGCCCTACAATGCCAGCTCTAACTTGATGCGGAACCTCAAATCGCCAATCATTTTTTCCAGTGCTCTGCCACACTTAACTTCTTTGTAATATTCCCAAATGGGGAAGCAACAATATATGAACACAATAATGGAAATAACAGTGAATAAATCAACACACCATGATATAAGCCAAATTTACAACCATATTATTAAATATATCAGCAAATAATAGGCACAAGATCTTGAGGATCAAGTCATTCAAGCAATACAAAACAAGCCTTCACAAGCAAATATGTCAGTACATGAGAAATAGCTTCCATACAAATGACCTGAGCTAAGACAACGAAGTTTTAGGGCATAAACTGATGCATAAAGATGGATCAATGTAGATATGGTTTTATATAGCTTAAATAATTCTAGGAGTGAAGATCTAGCCTCCTAGACACCTTTCTAAGAGAACCTTGGAAGGGTTTCTGGAAATACACCCAAATACAATTGGTGATCTACAGCCCTAGGGCTGAAGAATCACTGCAACTGAAGCCCTTGAAATAGAAGGCTAAAATAATATGGATCTGATGTAGATATCCTCCAAAGGTATCCTCCAATGAAAGGCTGAACCCTTCACCTAAAAGAAAACACTCTAAAAGAGCCAATAGATCCTCCTATGAAATTTCCCTCCAAAATAACACAATTCCTAGCTAAAACTGTGTTGTCACTAGATGTGATAGCTTGGCCTGTTTCCAAATATCTGAAATATGCTCAAGAACCTCCCTTGTTGATCTCCCAATGGAAGAAGTCCTTCCTCCACTGCAAAACTAGCTCACAAAGTGGGTTTCTCAACCCTCCACTGCAACACCCTGCAACACAACACAAATCTGAATAGAAACTGTGCTGTAGCTGAAGACTGAAGCTTGGCCAGAATGTCGAATGTGTGAAAATTATAGAAAAATACTCTCCTAAGAGGCCTCTCAAGGAAAGAGGTGGGATTCCTGACCAGGAATACCCTGTGCTAAACAACACAAGCAATCTTGGCTAAACAGTTGAAGAGAGAAACAAGTCTAAATAGACATATCAAAATAACAATCAAAACATAACCCCATATGGCTACCATCCTCTTCCTTATATAAGTTATGATCTTTCTCACCCTTGGCGCCACTCAATTAGGTCACCACCTCCATGCAATAAATCTCCCTCCAAAACTGTGTTGTCCCATCATAAATGCCACTCCTCCATAACAACGTTGTTTGATTTGGTCAAAGTTGACCCACTCTTCATGCTCCAGCCCCTTTTTACACCTAAAGGTCTTCAAAGTAGCTTTTATATGACCTTCATTCACACTAGGAGCGTATTTTATTCCTACTAAGGATATTTATGGGTCTCCATACCCTCTTATTCCTCTATCTAAGACCAAAATCAAAATTTAATATTCCAATTAGCTGTATGCTAATTTAGGAATATTACATTCTTGCCACACTTCGTATCACATGCGGACAAACTTGGACTATCCCTCACTGCCACTACGCTCATGCCACTCACCTTCAAAAGGCACAGAAGCTCCTCATTCATCCATCTCATTGTTGCCTCAATTGGTCCCGAGAGCCATCGTAGTTACTCTCCTCACCATCACGCTGCTGCTCCAGCTTGCCTTGTGCACCTCCACTGTCATTTCCCTCCCTGTTGTGAGCCCCCTTGTTGCGCATCCCCTGTTTCATGCCCCTCCCCCGTTGCATCTCCCTGCTGCGCACCCTCTACGGCGAGCATTCCTACTGTCCGCCCCCATGTTGCATGCCCCCCTGATGTGCTCCTCTGCTCTACACCCTCCTACTGCGCGCACCCCCCCCCCCCCACACCACCCCCCCCCCCCCCTGCCCCCCCGCACTCGGCCTGGTCCCATAGCCGACTACCATTTCTCTGTTCAACAGCCTCTCTATGGCCCCACGCCAACGTCGAAATCCCATTAGGGGAAGCTCCAGAGGCATGTTCTTGGGGCACTATCATCGAGGCCAAGACCAACGTTTGGAATCCATAGAAACCTCCTCATGAGGAAGTCATGAAAGGAAGCTACTCAAAGTCTTGACAGCACCCATGGTGAGAATGTCTTGACTCCAAAGAATCCTAAGGGAAGAAGATGCCATGGAAAATCTACCATAACATACCCTAAGCCACCCACACCTCGGAAAACTGAGCCACTCCTTGTTCACGAGCCTGTGGAGGAGGAGACAGACGTTTGGATCATGGATATAGACGACGTCTCAACCAAAGTTTTAGATGTAGAGTACCATGTTGCTTCCATCATCTGTGCGGCCCCTCCTAAGCCTCTGCATGAGCCCATAGCTAAGGAGGAAGCCACTACAAAGGAATATGGATGTCTTATTGAGGAGGAGGACCCCACGGCAGAGGATGATGAAGGAACTCCATAACTGCTTTGTAGCAAGGTTCATCTATGTTTTTTGTCAACTCAAGACATACTGCAGCCATTTTGTTTTTATATGTGTCACTGAATATTTTGTAAAACAATGTTGTATGACGTTATTAAGGGGTTGGTTTCCTCCTAGGAGGCAACCCCAAACATGTTTTATTTTGAAAACTACCAAGGCAGGGATTAACTAAGTACTGCTTGCCATCTCTGCCCAAAGCCTCTATAAAATTTCTTTTATGATTTTAATATAGTTTAGCCTTACTTATAAAAAAAAACAATGTAATTATATCTAATTATAGTTAAATTAGTATAATCATATTATTAAATTTGGTTTATATACACTTATCGAGTTATTTCTATAGGCCAATTAGTGTATAAGAGGTCAATTTGGGTATAGAAACCACATTTACTAATGTGGTTGTGCTAGTAGATATGAATTTTTTAATTCATTAGAGGCATAAGTTATGGGAAATATGGCCCAATTTGACAGTAAATATAAGATCAAGTGTCTCCAACTAATATTAATTCATCAATTGAGGAAAAGTCTTCATCTAAGATACTGACAAAAAAAAAAAAAAAAAGAAGTTGGAATGGAGGATGAGGAGGAGATCAAACCCCCATATTCTTCTCCTTCCTATTCAGATGTGCTAAAAATTAGTCCACATTTTCCCCCTCCTTTAACAAGAAGAAGGAAAATTTGAAGCAAGAAAACCCTGAGGGTTCAAAGTTGAGGTGTGCCTTGGATTTCTTCTTTCGCTGAATGAAGGCCAGGAATATGCCTTGAAAATCAGATGAGATCAAAACCCAATGTGTCAATCAATTGATTCACAGAAGATTGGAGTGGACATGAAGCAGTGGCATGACCGAGACTACTAACAAGCAAGAAAAGATGGAAAAACATACATCGACCACAAGGGGAGGAGGGCTACCAACAAGAAAAATTTAGATTATTTGTTTGAATTTTCTCTTTGCCCTGATGGACAAGACCTTCAGACCTTATGCTAATTTCATTAAGGAACCTAAAACACCAAAACCACCCCTTGAAACGAGTCCTCTTATTATTATTATCCCACTGGCCAAGATACAAGTAGACACAAAACAACAATAGTTTCAGAGGTAGGCACATAGCACTTACAGAGACTACAAAGAATAGCCAGCAGCTCCTACTCATATAAATACCACGAGTTACCAAAATAGAAACTATTAGAGATACCATATTCCCCCACGGACAATTAGATACTTCAAACACCACCTATACTACTCTTCACATTAGGGGCTCACATTTGGTGGCGAGAATATGTTTTTTTTTTTTTCAACACCATGTGCAAGAAAATTGTAATAATCTACTCATATTCATGATATGCACTAGGTGCAAGCTTTAAAAGGTCTAGTATTGGATCTTTGTACCCCTTTGCTTTAGAAGGTATAATATTGGATCATAGCACCTCTTTAATTTTTTTGCAAAGGATGGTTTTTAGCTATTTTATTTTTAGATTCACGGAATACATTTTTATTTGTAATAATTTATTTAATGTACTTGTTACATGATGAATATGTGTAGATTTTTATTAATACAAATTCTCATCATTGTTAAAAAATATATATTATAATTTTTTTTATTATTAATAAAATCACAAACATATTTTTTAATTTTGACTTCTGTGATCCATAATTTATACAGAGATATCTTTAAGTGATAATCACATATGAAAATACCAATGTGATCTTCAGGAGAGATCATAGATCAGATCACATCATGACATCCAACTTAAATAGATGGAGAGAAGAGTTAACTATGAGTTGGTAACAACTAGTTTGACTTAAAAGGGAAAATATTAGTTTATATTATTTTAATTTCATTATATTTTATTTTATTTATTTTTGTATTTAGTATCATTATATTACTAGAAATTCCACCATATGTTGCAAAGGAAACACTGTAAAGTAGTAACATAAGAAAGAGTAGTATAGAGACGACCTGAAACATATACGATGGAGAAGGTATTACTACAAGGAAAAGACCCTCTGGTGGATGTTTTTGAGGAACCCCTCATAAAAATACCCCATACATCCGTTTCTAGTGGAGATTACTAGAGGAGCTTGGCGGGCGGAGGGTTTTGTGGATGTTTTCCATTCAGTGCGCTTATGATCCAACGTTGCACTAATGCTCACTACAAGAGAAAGCACTGGTGCGCACAAAACATTGGCACATTGGACACTGTGCACTCCGTACACACCCGCCTGGTGCGTCATGTTACTGTAGAGCACTGGTGCTTCACAACTCTTTCGCACCGGTGCATCATAAACCACCACACTAAAATCGAAACCGCTTAGTGCGGTATTAAGAAACCGCATCGGTGCATCATAAAAAAACACGCCAAAACATAAATCGACTGTTGCATTCGTAAGAAACAACACCGGTGCACCTATAAATCACGTGCACTGGCAAAGGGTTAAATAAAAAAAATTGGATTTTTCACTTTTTTCAATGCTCTAGAGCTCTCAATCACCAGTGTGCTCTACAAGAGAAAGCACCAGTGCACACAAAACATTGGCACATCGGACACCATGCACTCCGTAAATACCCTCCCGGTGCGTCGTATTACTTTAGAGCACAGGTGCTTCACAACTCTTCCACATCGATGCATCATAAAACATCGCGCCAAAACCAAAACCGCTCTGTGCGGTATTAAGAAACCGCTCAGTGCGGTATTAAGAAACTGCACCGATGCATCATAAAACAACGCGCCAAAACAGAAATAGACCGATGCGTTTGTAATAAACAACATCGGTGCGCCTATAAAACCCGCGCACCAGAAAAGGGTTAAATAAAAACAATAATTACGACCAAAAACCGCATTTTTCACTTTTCTCAGTGCTCCAAATCTCTCAATCACTAGTGCCCTCTACAAGAGAAAGCACTGGTCGCACAAAAAATTGGCACACCAAACACTGTGCGCTTCATACACACCCGCCCGGTGCATCCTATTACTAGAGACAACCGGTGCTTCACAAATATTCTGCCCTGATGCATCATAAATCACCGCGCCAAAATAGAAACAGCCCGGTGCAGCGTTAAGGAACCGCACTGGTGCATCATAAAACACCACGCCAAAATTGAAACCGCCCGATGTGGTCTTAAGCAACTGCACCGATGCTCCTATAAAACCCTGCGCACCAAAACAGGGTTAAATAAAAAAAAATTAAGGCCAAAAAACCGCATTTTTCACTTTTCTCAATGCTCGAGAGCTCTCAAGCACTGGTGCAATTTCTCCTTCTATGAGTTGCCCTGACATTGGTGCTCCCATTGCACCCATTGCACGCACTGCTGTTGTGCATTGCCCACCAATCTCCAGCTTGCATTTTTCAAAACTGTGGGCAAATTTTCTTTTGCAAATTCTACAGCCAATATGCCTCCTCGATGGCAAAACGTACAGGTATTTTTCTTGTTTTTCCATAATTAAGCTTTTTAGCGGATTCAAATTTGAAATAACCTTAAAATTAACCATTTAAAAAGATTTTTTTTTGTCACGCAGTGCGCATGAGCCATTTGGCTCGCACCAGTAAGCAGTGCTACCTGTTAAATTTACGGGTCGCATTGTAACTGGTACTAATGGTATCTGCACCGTGTCGGGGGCAGTACCAAATGGCACTCCATGTTATTATAAAATTAAAAAAAAAAAGTGTGGTGCGGTCATTTAGCTAGTCACACCATTGACCATGGGAATAGAAACAATGTACGTTGACGTAAATATCCACCCCGGTGTCTGTCAACACACCACATTCAGCATTCCGACAGGGTCAACGGTGCGGCCTGGTAAAAGACCACACTATTGACTATGTAATTTTTCAAGAAGTTGGTGCGCTGACATGACTATACGCGCTGGGGCATATATTTTAGTCAGCGCAACTCTCTTCTAACACCATATATAGTCAACAGTGCTTTAAAAAAATTCAGGTACGGTGCATTTTATGTCATCTAGGGCATCACCTCCAGTGCGCTACAAACAAACGCCGCACCAGAACTGGTGCATAACTGTTTTTGTGGCGCATCGACTGGTCTATTTTTTTTTCAAAAAAAAATTATATATGTATATTCCTAAATACATGTATGATTTAATAAAAAAAATTATTTAATATGTCAATGATTCAGAGAGAAGAGGAGGAACAACAATAACAACAGGCGAAGAAGTATGACATGCTTCACCAGTGGGAGGCACGAGAGAGGGAGAGAGATGTGTACCCTTGCCTTATTACAGCAGATACCCAGGGGCTTCTAAGATAGGTAGGCCTCCTCAAGTTCTATGAGGAGGCTACTTCCCTAAAGGCCCATAGTGTGTATTTGAGACATCTTATCTGCAGGTGGAATGCCCACCAACAAGTTTTCCAAGTTGGTCCTGACCAGTGGTACACACCCACTAAGGAGGATATATACTTCATTATAAGGCTATCAAGGAGAGGGGTGGATTTTCCCTCATTCCTAGAGGTTCCAGCTAGATGTGTAGCAGGGAGTCAGTTAGTTTACTCCCAGAGATACATTGGAGCAGATGTATTGTCTCCTTCAGAGTTTCAGGTCGCTGGAGGTAATTTATGTATTGGTGCATTTGGTAGGCAGGACGTGCAGTGCCTCTCACCTCTCATTTCTACCATTTCACACAACACTAGTGACGGGCAACGCATTAGTTTCTCGCTTCTATATTATGTTGATTCTTTAGTACAGGAGCCACGACTTGTCAGGTGGTCTGCGATTTTTTTGTGGCAGTTTTGTATGGCCTTAGATAGATGTCGTGCTCATGCACAAAGGAGGGTCAACTTCCCTTTGCTTCAAAGCTTTTTTATTTATTTTTTGAGAGGTTTCTAGAGATGAGGTCTAATTTTTTTCGGCAGCCTTGTCTGTCAATGTTGGAGGCCTAGATGCACATGTGGGGGCAGATGATGCCCAATATGGGAGAGACTATGTTTCCAGCTAGGATATCACATGATGCATTCGACTTACTAGCCAACATTGACGAGATGCATCCCTTCATTATGGTCCTCTGTCCTTATGCTGGATTGGATTGGCAAGGGTGTGCCAACATCCTCTTCATAGATGATGAGCCACCAGATGATAGAGGTGATATCACTATTTTATTTATATTTATTCTAACATGTTCTTTAACTTGTTTTTACTAAATTGTGTAATGAAATTGTATAATTATTGTTGTGTACTTGTATATATTTTGCAGAAATTGGCTCTTTTAATGGCGACGAGATGCCGACACCACCACATGATCCAGTTATGGATCCTGATGATGATCAGGGCATGGAAGATGTTGAGGATCATGATCAAGAGGCCGGTGCAGAGAGACATGCTCCTACTGGTGTGCTGTTACCGCATTTTGTTAGGTGTGGTCGACTTGATACTAGATATAGGATGGAGTTAGGCGACCAACTCAGTGCATTGATTGTTGAGGCGGGCATCAGTCTTGCTCATTACAGAGACATACAAGTCGATGATAGGCTATTACAGATGTGGAGAGGCATGTCGCGTGACATGTACAGCTTGATGAAGCATGTCATAGGAGCTACGATAGCTGTTACGCAACTAAGGAGGATTGTTGCATGTTATAGGCATGGTCGAGCCGCAACACATGATGGACAGTCCGCGAGCAACGACTCATCATCTCATGATCGTTCACCTTGCGCCGCACCTAATGAGCATGAGGCTCCACTAACATTTAGCAGTCATCATGGAGATGAGGTTGGACCATCGGCCACATCCAGTCAGCAGCCTACAACATCCATCAGTACTAGTCATGATCATGAGCAGGCTGGACCATTAACTGTCGAGGTTGCACCATTGACTGAGCAGGCCTCCACTAGTATTGCTATTGTTGTTGTACTACCACCAGTTGATCCATGACATTTATATTACAGTTGTATATTTTTAATATTATTCAGTTATATATATATATGGTCCATATATTTTATGTTCATGTTGCAGTTGTACTTAATTTACATGTTAGTGATCATCATTATGTGTATATTGTTAGGTCATGTTAGATATGTTTATGTAATGTGCAGCTTGCAAATAGATGTGTATGTGATAGCACGAGTTATTTGACATGAGATGTATATTTGATGTTTGTGTTGTGATGATGTTAATATATAATGTTAATTTGATGTTTGAATGTGTTTTTTAGTCGAATATGATGTTATTACAATGGTTATCATGATCGTGATGTTTATTAATTAATTTAACATTAAATGACCATGATATTTATTAAATATTATGTCATGATTGTAATTGAAATTTTAATTTTAATTGTATGTAAAATTGTATTTGAATTTGTAATTGTAATTTTAACTATAATTGTATGTAAAATATTTTATGTAAAATTTTAATTGTAATTGTAATATTTAATTTATTGTGAAATGATTGTAATTGTAATTTTAATTGTAATTGTATATACAACAAATTGTAAAATTGTAGTTGTAATTTTAACTGCAATTGTATGTAAAATATTTATTAATGTAAAATTTTAAATCTAATTCTAATTCTAATTTTATGTAAAATTCTAAAATTGTAATTGTATTTGTAATTGTAATTTTAATTGTAATTGTATGTAAAATATTTGTAAAATTATAATTGTAATTGTAAATGTAATTCTAATTCTAATTCTAATTGTATGTAAAATATTTGTAATTTTAATTGTAAAATAATAAATCTAGAATAATTTTATTCGTAAAATTATGATTGTAATTGTAAAATTTTAATTTTAAATGTAATTATATGTAAAATTAAAATTGTAATTCTTATTCTAATCGTAATTGTATGTGAAATTGTAAAATTCTAATTCTAATTCTAATTCTATTGTAATTATATGTAAAATATTTGTTTAATTGTAATTGTATGTAAAATATTTGTAAAATTTTAATTGTATTAATGTGAAATGATTTTATTAAAATATTTAAATTTGAAAATTTGTAAATAATTGTAAAATAATAAATCTAGAATAATACGAATTTTTGTAACATAATAAAGTTTAGAAAATCATGCAAATAAATTCATGTAATTTAGAATTATTATTATTTTATTATGATTTTACATACAAAAAAAAGAACTTTATACAGTCTGGCGCGCTTGTCATAATAACATGCACCAATGCGTCTTAGTACAAATACGCATCGATGCTTCATAACACTTCCACACTGGTGCATCATAAAACACCGTGCCAAAACATAAACCTTGATCTTACAAATAGCACTGGTGTGCCTATAAAACCCTGCACATCGGAACAGGGTTATTCTATAAAGTGCATTATTGGAGCAGTAGAGAGTTTGAATCACGGGCAATAATTTTTCTGAGGAAGGGAAGGATTCTCATTCCCTTAAGGACAACAGAGAAATATCAATTGACATTTTTTATCAGGCTGGTAGTTCCCATGAAGGGAAAGATTCTCCAAAATGTGTTTAAAAGCAGCTGGGAGTATTATCCGAGCTTCGTTTGGCTTACATAAACTTTTATTGGCAAAGCTGACATCGCATAAAATCACATCTTCAGCTTTCAATTGAACTAGAATGGCATCTCTAACTTATCTAAGCTATGGTCATGTGGATGAAACCAATAAAAAGTCTACTTGTATTATAAATAGAAATCCAGTGACCATTTTTGTGGGAAGAAAAGAATAGATACCTATAGCTACCACATTTCCACCTACAAATCGATTTCACATTGGAAAAGCTAATGTAATAGTCCATTTTGCAACGTCTTTCCTCTCCTCAACCCTATACTCATTTTCTATGGGAAACCATTGCCTCCACATGTAATAATAGCATCTTCTAGTCGAAAATCGGTCTTCTTCTGCTAACAAATGCAGAATGAAGGACTCGTTGTCATTGCTCCCAGAACATTCAAGGTCATTTTCTCGTAAAATAAAGATTGTATAAATTTTTTTAAGATCAAGATAGAAAGCAAAAAGGAGAAAAGAGGAAATTGGATGCCAAGATGGAGGAGGAACTTATAAATGAGCAAGCAAATCATGGGGCACCTTTTCTTGTTGCAGGTTATGGAAAAGTTCAAGTTTCTTTTTCTGAAAGAAGAAGAGGTGTGTAGTTTTGAAAAGAAATGGTCCCAATATTTTCACAGCAAAATGTACATTTCCAACATGTGTAAAAACTAAAATATTTCCAACTTCAATAAACTGCTCAGAAACAAAACTTTCCCAACCATTTGTGAAAATTTCCCACGTCTTAGCATAACATAGGTTCACATGCCACAATTTTCCACTTGGCCCTGTAGTATTGCATCTTCACATGCCCCACATTGCATTCTCTCCACATAATCAGTGGGAACCTCCTGCAATAAACCAGATGCATTGGAAAAATAGTTATTTCCATCAAGAATTTATCCAATTCCAATTCTCAATTTTTATTCTAATTCTAATTCTCAGCAATAAAAAAAATTATAAATCTCAATTTCTATGGTTGGAGTTCACTAAATTTTGGTGTACACACCTAAAAGTAATTTTGATGCCTTAATTGCAAATCGATGCTACTGTACATATAACCGCACCGATGTGTTTTAGTTACTGCGTGTCAGTGCTGGTGTTACCTAAGGACGCACCGGTGACGAATAAATGCAAATAAAAAAAACGCAACTCTATTTTCTTTAAGCGAAAAAACAATAACAACAACAACAACAACAACGAAAAAATAAAAAATGGGTGGAAAAATATTTTTGAAAATCTAATTTCATAAAATAATTCTTTAAATACTAAACACTTTTCATTATTTCATTGTTTTTGCTAAAATTTTCAACCAGAGATTTGCAGGAGACATACCTAGAGCAAAAGAGCACGAGAGCACTGTAGAGCAGTGAAATACGTTTGAAAAGAAGTATTCAGAAAATTAGAAACCAAACCTCTAGTGATTCAAACCCCGTATCATAGAATTTCAAACCATATCGTGATTAAATTTGATTATTTTTTTTACTTTTTCTGCAGTTTTATCCATTTTTACCCTAAACCCTTCATTTTTTCCCCTTTCTTCTTCCTGTTGCTATGATTTTAGAATTAGGGTTTTTCATTTTAGATTGACATCCAACCCACGAGACGACTTGCATAGTCAGATCTCAATCCATTCAGCCATTGCGTAAAGTTTAGGAAAAAATGGATTTTTTTTTATCGATGTGCCCTGTGTAACCTAGTGCACCGCGCAAGTACTATAATAAAAAAATTGAAAACATTTTTTTTAAATTAGTGCGCCATATCTGAAATAGGGCATTGATGCTCCATGTTACGAGGATAGCACCATATGGTCTATTATAATTTTTGTGTGGTGCATTTATAATACCCTCACCCACCGTATGGTCTATTATACTATTTTTGTGGTGCGTTTTTAATACCCCCACGCACCGAAAGTGGTGCGTACATCAGGAAAGGCGCATCGATTTCTTGAGTTTTATTTTTTACCTAAAAATTTGATAATTTATTTATAAATATATTAATGAATGATATGGTACAAGTTTCAGATTGATAAAGAAATGATTGACAAAAGATCAAGTAACAAAAATACTGATAACACATCAAGAAAAGAAAAAAAGGCAAGTTCTTTGTAAATTCTTTATAAAAATATTATTTTTGAACTATATGTAAGTTTAACTAATATGCATTGTTTACTGTGTATCATGTACAGCCACAAAATGACCAAGCTCGATAAGAATATTTATGATCTAGGACCAGAAGAGCATAAAAGCTTGATGGAAAAATTGCAAAAGGATGAATCACGTGAATGAAAAAATACTATTGATCCAATATGAAGTTTCTTTTTTTAATTATCATTAATAAAATACTTAAAATTATTAGATAACATGTATCAAACAGTGTATTAATTCACATATTTTTAATGTTCTACAGGGACCAACAAATCAGAAAATGAATGTTGTTCTCAGAAAAGAAAAAAAATAGAACATACAAATGAAGATGAATTGCTCCTTAGCTCATCTGGAGTGGTCCTAGAGATTAACGAAAGGGGGGAAAGCTTTTAAAAAAGTTTGAGGGATCTAGTGGAATGAATGTATAGATGTTCTTTCCACTTAAAATACAAAAATCAATCCAATGATTCCAAAAACCAAATTTTACCTAAACTACAGGAAGAGTTTCTAGAGAACCGGTCAATGAAACATGTTAGACTTTTAATAGCAAAAACGTACAAAAAAAAAAGGAATGAAAAATTAATATTCCTTCAAATGTTTGTCTAGAATTATTTATAAATATCACTTTTGTTATATTTACTTTCCATATATCAATAGAAAAATTAAATATTTTATTGTCATGTTACATTTTTAGGAACATTATGACAATCTCAAAAGATGAACGAGCTGATATCAAAAATATTCCAGTAGGAATGTCCAAAAATGTGTACAAGGAGATGGTCAAAGAAATGAACAAAATTGCATAACAGGAGGAGCCATCTCAACAACAACGTGCTTCAAATGTAATATGTAATAATTGAATTTTTCAATCATTAGGTACAATAAATAAACAATTTAGCATTAAATATTAATTTTCAAGAATTTTCTTGCAGAAAAGAAAAGAAAATGGAACCCATTCAGCACATAAAACAGGACGACAAGGAAGAAAATGGTTGATATCTAAGTTTGTGAGTAATTGTTGCTTCCTTATAACAACTTAACTAGATTTCATTTTTGTATTTTTCAAGTTGTTTTACAAAAATCATCATTGAATGTCTTCAAACAGTTGTTAACATACAAAGAAGAACCATCAGACGAATTGATTGAAATTAGGTTAAATATGTGTTGTGAGTATATGTTGACATATCAGAAATTAATTGTGGAATTTGTAAGAATCTATCGATCTTGTTTTACTTAGCTCCGTCTAAAATTAATAGAACAAAAAAATATTTTATATTAAATATATGATTTGTTGTGGGATATAAAACTTACAGAAAACAAAGTATGGAACTGTGCCAACAGATGAAATTTTGAAAGATGGCATGGTACATGGTTTTGAAAGAATGTGTGTAGTTTATGAGTCAATTGTTGCTATGGTAAGTCATTTTTATTTCGATTTACATTGATGTATATTATTTAATAAATTGCAATTTTCATTATTCTAACCAATGTATATACACTCATTTCAGTTTATTTTTATGATTGTAGATGGAAGGTGAAGAAGAAGAAAACAATCAACACCGTGAACAAAACATTCATGAAAATAACCCAAGTCATGGAAGTAGCTCTAGCAGTGACAACAGAATGATGATCACTATGTTTGGATATCAAAGCAAGGCATTGTATTTTTTGAAATATATCTGTGAAATAAAACATTTTTTTTAATGTAATGGACATAGTGTCCCAATTCAAAGACAAAGGGATACCAATAACTGTCCCATTTTGTATGATAAAGGCTATCTTTGTCATATATATATATGATAAAATATGTTTTAATTTATTCTATTGCATTTTCCATTGTCGCTATTGCGTTCTCCATTTTCGTTCTCAAATGCACTAATAAAAATTTAATTCATATGAATATTGTTATAAGATATATATGTGTCGAATTTTGATGAATAATGAATTTTAAAAAACCACAATAATTATGATATGATATAACAAATTAATCCAAACATCACATTCAAATGCATTAATAAAAATTTAATTAATATGAATATTGTTATAAGATTTGTCGACTTTTGATGAATAATGAATTTAAAACAATCACAATAATTGCACTGTCACAGGTTGATGTTTCTAAAAAATACAAAATGAAAATTGGTGTATGTTAGTAATTGTACATCGGTGCGTTTCTACAACATATGGGCACCGAAAAAGTACCAAAATCAATTAAAAATATTGATGCGTTTATGCGGTACGGTGCAATGGTGCGTTATACGCACCAGTGCCATTGTACGATCTATGGGCACTGCACGAATACCGGGATACCAATTATAAATATTTGTGTGTTTGTGTGATACTGTGCACTGGGGCATTTATGTGTCTATAAGCACCGGGGCATTTGTATGACCTATGGGCACTGCACAAATACCGATACCAATTATAAATCTCAGTGCATTTATGTGATACCACGCACTGGTGGATTTCTTAAGTCTATGCACCGGTGCGTTGATACGACCTATGGGCACCGCACAAATCCCAAGACCAATTAGAATGGCCACGTGCGTTATATCACCAACACTACGCCCGGTGCGGTTTTATACCTTAACGGCTCGGTGCATTCTCCTTCGACCGTCCTAGGGCACCTTCTACATGTACGCACGGTGCGTCAAAGCCAAAGTAACGCACCGATAAAAAAAACATCCATAATAACCTCCGGCTACCCATTTTTTTTAGTTGTGTTGAATTTCCATTAAAACTCTGCCAAAACCTCCGTAACCATAAACGAATGTTGTAGCACATGTTTTTTTGACAATTTTGGCAAATTTTATAACACTAAAAACCTCATTTATAACCTCCTCTAAAGGGTCTTTTCCTTGTAGTGTCTCCATAAAAGTGTCCCCCATACAAATATTATAGAAGCAAAAACAACACCAGAAAACATTGAAGAACTAAAAATAAGAAGTTTTTCATATTACAGTGAACGCCACAGAAAAAAGAATGAAATATTCCAATTTAGTGTTTGCTAAGGAAAAATTTAGCGATTGCACTAGTATAGTAATTAAACATGATCATATTATAAGTGGGGTAAATAAATTATAATACCATGTGTACAGGCTGGCACTTCTTATTCTGGTGGGGCAACCAACCTCGAATATCGATCATAGAGCCAGAGCTAATCAAAGAACTTCTCTCTGCAAAAAGACAAAGCCAATTCCCCTTGAACAGAGCAGGAAAAGAGTAAGGATGTCGAACCGACATTTGCATTTCTGTATAGATGGCAGTTGTGGAAAGTTTTCATTGGTGGCAACGGTGTATAAATGGCAGTTGTGGAAAGTTTTCATTAGTGGCAGCAGTGGAAAGAAGTTTTCATAGATGGAAACGGTGTAATGCTTTCAAATGTAGCACAAGGATTTTATGAAAACATTAAATGTAACTAAATTAATGCTAGCATTAGTTTAGCTAGCATTCACGAGTCGTGAAAATACAAAAGAAACTATATTTATAACATATGATTTTTCCACTCAAGAAAAGGCCAATAAGATGGAAAATATGTTTGAGCTTAAAAATTTTGGTTTATAGGTAATCAATAACACTCCCAAACAACTTGAATAATACTAACCTATAGCAACGACTAATAATTCTTATTGAAATAAATTTATGCTTTTGATTAACAATATTAATATGAAATTATTTATTAATATTTTAATATTCTTATTTCTTTAAATTATTTTTTAAATCTTTTAATTAGGTTTACTTTTATATCATTCATAAGAAAAAAAGAGTTAAAATATATAATCAAAATAAAATAAAGTTAAAATATATATTAAATTAGGAAAATTCAATTTCAATAAAGATTTACATATAAGTTAAATATTTAGAAAAAGGTCTATGAAGCCAAAATAATTATTTTTATAGGTATCTTATTTTGGAAATATTTTCACGAGATAATGATAAATCAAAGATTAAAATTTCTATTAAAAGTAGTTATGTAATCATAGAACAACAAAGAAATTAGCAACCATAACCCGGAAACAAAACTAACAAAATATAAACCATAACAAAGTTGAGTGAAAAACCCTTACTGTGAATTTTAAGGGGAGAGATCTAGAAACTCTGAGTCTGTCATCTCCTTACCTTGAAGATGACTATTCTTTTTGCAAGAACCCAAAAGAAAATCCCATGTGGAAAAAGAGCAAGAATCAAAGAGTTGTCTTGCAGGGAGGCTCTCAAAACCCTAGATGAAATGGTAAATAGGAGAGCGTCCCAATACCACTGCTCTGAAATGGTAAAACCGTGGAAGATTGAATTCGCCTCCCTTATTGCAGTAAAAAATTAAAATTAATTAATGAATATATAATTATAAATATAATTATAAATAAAGAGATACATATAACTATATAAATTAAAATAATAATTTATATTCATAATTATTATATATCAAATTTTCAGATATAAATTTGAATACTATATAATTTAAAAATATATACCTAATAAATTTAATTAATAAACATATAATTAAAATTAAATAATATAAAGAAGTCAATTGAACTATATAAATTAATAATGATTTATATTTATAATTATTATATTTCAAAACTTTATATATAAATTTAATCAATTTAATCAAGGAGTATATAAAAATTCAATATTTATAATGTATTTTTTCCAGTGAATTATGTATTTAGATAATTGCACATGACCCGACAATACTTGCATGAAACTGGTAATGGAACATAGAGTAGTTGCATATTCTAATATGCTGCCGTTATGTATATGAATAGATTGATAAATCGAGAGACAACAAAACTAGCGGAGCTTCTGGCTTTTTGAGAAATCACCGCTAAAATAATGCTATGCTGAGCTGTTTTGCTCCGAGTGCGCAGTGTTGCAACCGCGACAAGTTTGGAAAGAAAACAGTCTGTCCGTGTGTATATACCATATATAAGACGACGATAGTGATGGGAGAAGCAATACGAAGCAAGGTCAGCTCATAACCATTGCCCCGTTATACAGACACTACACACACACGTTCAATTTCTCTACTCACTGCTTATCATCTTCTTGTTTTATTTGATAATACAATGGAGTATATGAGGAGCAACAATCCTATATTGAGCATTAATAATGTAACTGCATTAGCCCAGCTGCTTATTCTATTGGTAATGGCAGGCAGCATCAATAAATTTAAATTTCAGAACTGTGATATTGAAATGTTTTACCTAGACTGTAAGTAATAAATTTAAAGTTGAAATAGAGTTAATAAGGTTAAAGTTGAAATAGAATTAATAATGTAAGATTCAAGATTTTTGTGATTTATAATATAAATAAATGTTTTTAAAATTAATGATGTGATTAATGGGAAAGATATGTATTTAGAATTAATAAATTTAAAATTCCAAAACATTAAAAAAAATAATTTAACATATATATATAATTAGCATACAATTATTATTTTAATATTTATGCTAATTTTAATATTAGCATAAAATTATGTGATATATATATATATATATATATATATATATATATATATATATATTAAATTAGTCTATCTATTTATGCCATTTTTTAATCTAATTTGCTTACTATTAAGGAGAGATTTATTAGAATTATAAATTCAAGATGTGAACTCTCCACAATCCAAGTGTCTAGGGTGTTGAATCATATATGAAGTGAAAAAAAAAGGACCAAAACTTTTAGAGTGGTTAGACAATGTCTTATAAAATTATTATAATGAAAAATATAAAACTTGTACTTATTGTTATTAGATATTTACTTAAATAAATTAATTTTTTTAAAACAACTTTTATTGCATTCTTAATTTAAATGCCAATAGTATGGGGTGTTAGTAGAGTTAATGTTGAAGAGATATGAAGTTGGGCGTTGTGTCAGCGGCCTCCAAAAGGAATTACACATTAATGGCATGGAGGGGTGGGAAACTAGCCTGTGGAATGGTGCATGTAGACATATAGTTGGCATAGAGGGTTGGCTTCATTATTTGTGTGGGGTTGGCTTCTTTATTTGTGTGGTATGTTGGAGGTTTTGTTGTCTGTAGGAATACATCAAAGAGGAGGCAAGGGTTAGACCTCGAAATCCCAATCCTGGTTGCTAATTTTTTTAATGGAAAGTGTGACATTAGCTTCCTGGAGATTCAATTGTGCCAGAATGTGTTCTTATTTCAGGCCTTGATTGCGCTCGTGAGGTTTCTATCTATTTTCACTTGTGTTCTTTCTTAGTCCTTTTCCTTGAGTCGGTTACATGGTTCGTTTTTCCAGTTCCTAGTGTGGTTTGTGTTGTTGGGGATACTTTGCCCATCCATTATTGTGTGTTTCTTGGTTTTCTATAGAGGTAAATAGACCATTTTGGTTCTCTAGTGTATTAGTTTTCAGATATTATTTTCTTGGATTACTCTAAGTCAAAAAATTACAGATGTTTTGAGATTTGGTCTATTTTCTACTATGGATTCCTATGGAAACATTCTCTGTCATGTGTTAATTAGTTGCTTAGTTTTTCCTGAGTATTGTATCTAGTATCTTGAGTCATATGTTGGTAGAGTTGCATATTTCATGGTGTTGGGTTATGAGGTTTTTGTTGAGAAGGTGAGTCTCCATCTGTCCCTCTGTAATTTTGGTAGTCTCTAAATTACTTGTAAGGAGATTAGGAGACGATTTGGTGATATTAGGTCTATGGTGTCAAGTTGGTGTGTTTCATCCCCCTCTCTTTTTATTTTTCAGGTCGTGGCCATCTAGTGTATCCCTTCTCCACGTCAGTGATGCCTCCTAAACAAGGTATGCGCTATAGACGAGGAAGAGGTAGCAATGTTTCTCTGGGACAGATTAGTGTCATACCTTTTGCATATGATTCTATAGCTACATATTTAGATGTTATTCCTCCATAGTTGAGTAAGGAAGTCAATGAGTTGGACGCTCTAGATGTGGTGGAACGACAAGTTCATTCTAACTCATAGCTTCTTGATAGTGTTTCAAAGAGGATTCTTGGCCCTAGCCTCTATAGGCACATGAAGAAACAATTTATGACCTCATTAGCTTTGCATCGACAAATGCTTACCTTTTTTATACTAGTCCTTAAAGATAAGCAAGTGGAGAACTATAATACCTTCTCTTCCCTGGAGGATGTTAAAAAATGCTTTGCAATCAACGATTATGCTTAGACAACCTAGATTCTTGTTTGGATCACATAGAGGGTTACATTGTGAGTAAATATGAGAATGGAGATATTTCGGATCCTCCGGGTTCAAGTGCTCAAGTGACAAGCACTATTTCTTCAAAAAAAATGATTAGCGTTGTAGGGAGTTGGGAGTGTTGGTGGGCACCCTTATTTTTTGTTGTTCATGTTGGCTAGCCTCAAACACATTATTTCTATTCATGTTGGTTTGGTTTACATGTGTGGTGTCCTAATGATCATTGTATTATTGTGATTCTAGTGGATCTTTCTTCTTCATGTATTGGCTTAATTTTATGAAATTCTCTACTAAGAGATTATTTTTGCATCCCATGTTAAATATTTGTGGTGATACGGTGAAATCATGTTGTGTTTATGGTATGTTAGAGGTAAGTTTTCCATGAGTATGGTGTTTGAATCTACTAGTACTTGCAATGATTATGTTGTCATTTCTATTCTTCTATGTCTTGGTTGAGAAAGTGTTGGAATGGAGTTTTGTATCTTGCATTGTCTTGGATACATTGTCACCATTTTTAACCTGGCTCTTTGGTTTCTTTGTTTGAATTAATGTTCAGTCTGTGGATTGCTTATGGTGTTTTCTAAGTGAACCTCCTAAAAGAGCTTTGTGACTAGCCTATGTAAAACATATTTTTTTATTAATATAAATGTTTTAGTTCACACACACAAAAAAGGTTAGTTTTCAATCAAAATATTTGGCATATTAAAAGCATTATTATTAATTGTAAATTTAATTTAAATATCAAATTCATATAGTCGTAGTTAAAATAACACAATCACAATAGTAATTGTGGTTGATGTAAATTTTTCCACTTTGGGTAATGAAAATAATGACTCTAAATAATGTATATCAACTATATTTATTAACATAATTGTGTTAGTTTAACTATAATTAAATATAATTACATTGATACGAAATGTCATATTAAAAATTAAGTAGAGAAAAATATGAGATATTAAATATACCTTAAACTTTATTAAATATAAATATTAAACTTTATTAAAAAAAAACTCAATATTAATATTGTTTTTTTGTTAAGTTGTGTGAGTCTAGAGATGTTTGCACACTTAATCTTTGGCTTGGGAAATCACTACCCATAGGCATCTAAGCACACTTAATCTTTGGCTTGAGAAATCACTACCTATAGGCATCTAAGCCACCAACCTAATGACCTTCTTCATATTATATAGTGCCTTAATAGTAAACCCCATCACCATCTATCCTAAACCCATAGACATAATAATACTAATAATAATAATTTTATTTGTTTGTATAATATTAAATATTAAATCAACTTTAAATATTATCAAATATACTTTTTTTAATAAAACTTTATTAAATATAATATTTTATTAATAAAATATTATTGATAATTAGTAATAAACCTTAATATTAATATGATTAATAAATTTTATTATTAAACATTTTAAACTTTATTAACATTAATATCAATGTTATTAAACAATTTTAAACCCATTTTAATAAACTTACTAATAAATTTTAAATTATTTAATAAATCTTATTATTAAGGCTATTAATAATTTTTTAAAATATTATTAATATTAATATCAAAACCATTTTAAATCTTATAAATAAAAGCTTATTAAATTTTATTAATATTAGTAAATGTGTTTTGAACCATATTTAATATCATTAAACATTTTTTAATTTTCAATATGGTTGAGTAAAGTTGATTATGGTTGATCAAAAGTTGAATATAGCCAGTTGAATGGTTGAGGATGAATATAAACCAACAAGGTTGAATATGGTAAACATGCGTTGACAATGGTTAACTATTTAAACATTGATAATAAAACTTGAGTACAAAGGTTAATTATGTTTGACTATGTTAAGCATGTAGAATTTTGTACTTTGATTTGCTTATTTATTTACTGCAAGTGTTATTTCCCTTTTCTCGCATCTCATTTAATTTACTTACGCAATAAAGCATTCCTAATGTTAAAAGCTAAATTCTTGAAGGTTAAGAATGACTTCTTGAAATAATAAGGAACGCTATTACAACATCTTAAGTTATTCTTGTACTTCACGATTTAAGGAAAGAGATTAAAAGTAATTTGTAACATTATAAGCGAGCATGTCAAGAGTTAAATTTGATTGCATGCATATTCCTTTGACTGAAAGTTTGTTGTTTCATTATTAAATATTGTTTCAATTTTTAAGTTTATTCTATTGCAATTTCAGTTAATTAAAAGCATTCTTTTCCTTTTGTAATTTATCTCAGAATTCAGCTCGCAATTTCAATTATTTTCAATATGTCTTTTGATTCTTTCAAAAGTAAATTGGGAACCTTGTGAAGGAAGCTACGTCCCTGTGAAAGAGCTGGTATCTTGTCACAAGAACACAAATAAATAAGTCCTTGGTATAAGAAGGTAAAATATACTTTTCACATAAGTATTGTACCTACACTAGTGCAAGTAGATTGCAAGAGTACATGAATAGTCATTTATTGTAAAAGGAAAATCATTTAGAAAGATGATATTTTCAAGGGCTCGCTTGTTAAACTGCCACCATCTATACTGAAGATAAACATAGAAGTTTTATTTCATCATTTAAGATTGTTTCCAACTGTGTGAAATTTCCTTTACTTGACTTCATCACAAATACATCCTTTTACATTCCAGCACTAGAATTGCTTTGGTGTCAATTTCCTTTAAAATTGTTTTTTGCTTGATTCTGCATTATTTCAATTAATAAGAAGGAATAGGAATAGGAAATTTCATACCACTTCTGGGATTTCTTGTGCTTTGCCTCTAAGTTTATGAAATACTTGGGTTGACAATTAAGTGTTGAAGGAGCTTGCTTAAGTGCAATTCCTGCACCCAACAATGTTCATTACACACGTGATATTTTCATTACATGTGCAGTTACTAATTAAGAAGCAACTGTGAATTTTTTCTGTGAACATGCTTATGATTTTCACATGGCATTGATACTTAACTATTATCTATAATAGCATTTCCTTGCTTACCTATGACATATATTCTTTTGATGTGAACTAGTAAAACTATATGAAGGGGCATGACTTGCAAGAACCATCTCATAACCCCTTCAAAATCAATGGCCGCTGAGTTACACGATCCATCTTCCAAGGGGGCTATATCATTTCACATTTGCACCAGATCCTTGGATGCAAAGTTTCACTCTGAACATACCCCTGTTGTTTTATTGTGTTGGAATTTCCAACAACTGGCATTACACCGGCATCATAAGGGAGATGTGGGAAGCATTTCCTGTAGCATGTATGTTTTTAACCTCTACCATGCATATTTTATGCACATAAGCTATTATACATTTTTTTTACTTGTTCTATGATTCCTAACAAGCTTTAAGGAAGGTTCGGGTCTGTGTTTATGGGTGCCCAACAATCTCTTACAAAGGTTGAAAAGAAAATTTTACATGCCCAACAATTTTTAAAGAGGCCTAGACCCCAAACACCTATTTTAAGGTATAATAACATTTTTTTTTTAATTTATTTCAACCATCAATCAATTTCTGGCTTGCTTACCAAAATCCTCTATTTTTAAAATGGTTTTGGTTCATTTACAAGTAGTTACATGAGATATCGAAGCTAGGATTTTCAATGCAGAGCTGCTTTTTGCCGCTACTATCGTATATCCATGACTAATAACCCTTATTATTATGTTTTCATAGAACTATATAGGGTTGTAGTTGAATATCCATCAGTTAGTAAGTGCATACTTGAAAAAATATTTCTCATCGCCAACATCTTGGTGCATTTACAGTGCAATATGAAAGAGATTTCAAGGCTTGCCAAAATGTCAAAGCCTTCTCCAAGGAAGGTTCTAATGGCACACGATATAAAGGTTTGGCTCTTTAGTATTTATGGGTCATGAAATTGTAACCCCTATAGGAGAAATTCATACCAAAATTCAACTTAAGAAATTCCACGATTTATACCATACCAAAAATCAGCTCAAGCAATTCAAGGATGGGCAAAGTGATTTCCATCCATTGGATAGAGTGATAATCGAGTCAACGTCACGTATTTGATGACACTAGGGTTCCAAGACTTGATATTAACCTATCCAACACTAAGATCTACTATAGATACAATTCCCAAGAGCTTAAAGGGATTATGAGTAGGACTATAGAGAAGTTTCATCTAATACATCAAAGAGTAATATTAGTGATGCAAATATTAATGTCATGTTGTCTTTTGTATTCAAGGATAAAATTCACCACACATCAATAGAACCTGTGTGTGAGTAGGAATGCCAACTATACAACAACCGCTGCAGAGTTTTAACTTTCCTTTATTGTCGTAAATACACATATATGTATAAGAGAACTTAACAACCACGCAATAGCCATCCATAAAACTTGGTACAAAGGTATAGTGAAAATCTAACAGCCATGTGGCATACTTAGTGAAAATGCCAGGTAATGTTTAGCTAATATGTCACTGAACCTCAGTTATCAAGCTTATACTAAGGAATATAGAAGTATTGTAGGGTCATCAGTCATTGCCTTGGGAAAGTTAACGATGGTGGAACATACATTTTCACATGACAGTTATGCATGTATGATAAATCCTCATAACAAGTTATGTATGTACTAGCCTATAAAAGTTTATTGTTGTCTTATGTGATGGAATGGCACATTATTTCACTATGAATAGGTAATCATAGTAACAAATTCATTGCCACTGTTATCACATGCTCATGTGAAAACTCTCTTTTATTGTCAATATGTGTATATGCAGCAACAAGACATATATATTCAATTTTACTGGTTGGGTGTCCCTATGAAGCATGCCAAACAGGTAACCTTTTAAGATAATGAGGATCACAACATTGTCTTAATATCCAAGCATTAGGCATTACAGAGGTTTTGTTCCCATGCCACATGCTCAACTAAAAACTCTCTTTACTGTCAATATGTGCATATGCAGCAACAAGACATCTATTCAATTTTACTGGTTGGGTGTCTCTAAGAACCATGCAGACATATTTTGGGATTCCAAAGGAGATATTCCTCCACCCAACAGCCATAAGGGATTCTAAAGGTTTTGGTTCCATACCTCCACCCTTATATTTAATTAGGAACCCTAGATAACCCAACAATAGCCATTATTAATGAAAGGCGAAGGGATCTAATGTTATATTACTCTGTGATGGAACATGAAAACTATTCCAGTTGTTTCTTAACAGATATGAATTTCACACTATTATGAAACACAAAACGATCACAGTCATTCTCTATCAAATAATGGGTTCAAGATTTTTGCCCTAGCAGGAATAATTCCATCCAAGAAGTGGCACGCTAGGATGTAAAGAAAAATCCACTCATTGGAATTGTTGAAGGATCATTCCTCACAGAAAGATATTGTTGAGATTGCAACAAGATGAAGAGCTTAGTGGAAAGAAGTCGCCTTCACTAAGTGGGCCTGCAGGCTATTTTTGGCGCAAAGTCTATTTTTAGACATATGGATCATGTTCTATGAGTTGCAGGATGCTATTTGTGGATGGTTGGTCAAGTCAAAAAAAATATATGGACTTCTATTTTTAGACATACTGGGCAGAATCTATTTTTAGATTGCCAGTCTAAAAATAGATATGTCGAATATTATTAGCTCTTAATAATATTTGGACTTTAAACATTATCTTATTCTCTTGGAGCACTTCAGTTAAGTGCACAGATGTGGCACAGGAGCTGACAGAAGGAATTACGCTATTCCTAAGGGTTAAGTGGAGCTATTGCATGGATACTTCAGTTAGAACTCATGTGACAGAGTTTGGTGGAGTTGATTGAGGAAGTTAGTGGAGTTGTATTCAGTTTAAATAATCTAAACATAGTTGAGATATTTGTATTCAGTTTAACTAATTGATACAATTAGTGAGAGTGGTGTGAATTAATTATTAATTAATTCACTAATTATAAACTCATAAATCAACTAAAGAATGCATTAGTTAACTTCAGTGCATGGACAGTTTCAGTGGAGACCAGTGCAGAAATAGGTGAAAGAGCAGGTTAACTATCAGTTGTGACTATACTGTTGCTATTTGCAACACACAGATAGGTGGAGTAATCAATGAGGATTGTGCAGTTCAATCTAGGTGGTTTATCTATATAAAGAGGCCATCCCATAGCATTGACACATGCAATTGAGGTTGGCTATCAAGTGGCTAAAGGTTGGAGCATGAGTTTTGCTAGATCTAGCTTGATAGTGTGTAGCAAGGGAGGTAGTGCATGAGAGCTTGCAAAGAGCTTTGTACTATGATTGTTACATGATCTCCATGACATGTATAATATACAGATAGTTGGGGGTTTTCAGCTTTAAACTTTCCCATGAAATAATGTGTTCATATGTGTGAATTTTTATGGCTTTAATGTGTGCATGCAATTGATTTTATTTCCGCATGTGATGATCAATGGTAGAAGAGATTCCGTATTATGCATGAAGCTAAAATAGTGTGTGATCAGGAGAATCTCGGTGGATAACATATCAGTTATTCAAATTTCTACATGGTATCGGGAGGTGATATCTATCATTGGAGCAATTGCAAAACATTGAAGCGGTTGAGTTTTGTGCCGGTGGAATTCCGAATTTGCAATAGTGTTTTCTTGGTGTCGAAGTTGAGATGTCTTTCAACGGATTGCGATTGGAGTATTCCCTTGAGGGCAGCTCGAATTATATTGCATGGAAGGACAGGATGGAGGCGGTGCTAGATGACAATGGGTTGAAGGAGTTCATAGATGCAGAAATTCCAAAGCCTACTTCTAGTGATGTTGTCGTACTTGACGCATGGCAAAAGAAGATAGCAAAGTGTCGAAGGATTCTGTTGGAAGGTGTGAAGGATCACATAGTATCCAGCCTTCATGGTAAGGCTTCTCCATTCTTTATGTTGAAAGCTTTGAAATATTTATTCCAAAGAAAGAGTGACCAGAGGAAGTTGGCGCTCAAGGATAAACTCAGGAACATAAAGATGGAGAAAGGCGACAGTATGCCCAAGTACCTCACAAAGTTCATCCAATGCAGGGATGAGCTGGGAAGTGTGGGGGTGACTGTTGATGATGAGGACTTGGTGATATTGGCTCTCCTTGGGCTTCCGAAGAGTTGGCATTCCTATCAGGACTCTGTCAATGGTCGGGAGAAATTGCCAGGATGGGAGCGACTTTGGTCAGATCTTGTGCAAGAGGAGATAAGGCGGAGTACCAGGGACAGATCTTCATCAAAGAACTCTGATGAAGAGAATTGCGCTTTGGCTGCCAAAGCAAAGAAGGGGAAGAGCAAGAAAGCTTCTCATTCCGGTGCGAAAGGCAAGAAGCAGGACATGTCCAAGGTGAAGTGCTTTCACTGTCACCAACACAGACATTATGCCAAAAATTGTCCACAGAAGAAGAAAAATAAGCAGGCTGCTGGATCTGCAGCTGGAGAGGCCTTAGCCTCGCAGTTTGAGCTAGATTTTTCACTGATCGCATGCTTGGTCTCAAGTGTGATGGGTTCAATGTGGTTTCTTGACAGTGGTGCGTCTTTTCACATGACAGGAGATCGAGATTTGTTTACTGATCTGGATGAGAAAGATCTTGGAGTGCACATCGAGATGGGCGATGATGGTAGATACAGTGCGATCGGTATCGGTACCATTTCCTTTGAGAGGGAGTCTGGTAAACCCTTCGTATTGAAGGAAGTGATGCATGTTCCAGGATTGAAGAAGAATCTTATCTTTGTGGCGATGTTAGAAGACAAGGGATATGATGTTGTCTTTAGCGAGGGAAAGGCTTTCCTGCGCAGTAAGGCAACTGGTGAGACCCGGAGGATAGGGGTTCAAGTTAAGAACCTTTATCAATTGTAGGTAGATGGCTGCGTAGCAATGGCAGGCAAGGAAGAAGGAGTGGTGAGCCGGGATGATGGCGAGTTGTGGCACCGGAGATTGGGCCACCTTCACCATGGAGCTTTGAAGATACTGCAGCAGATTTCTACTGGGCTTCCTAAAGGCACTCTTGCGCAGTCAGATCAGTGCAAGGGGTGTACCTTGGGAAAATTTGTGAAAGCCACCTTTCACGAGAAGGATAGTCACGCCACAACGATCCTTGAGAGAATTCACACAGACGTGTGTGGACCTTTCTCAGTAGCTTCGACAGCAAAGCACAGGTATTATGTGATATTTGTTGATGATTTTTCTTGTAAGTGCTGGATCTTCTTCATGCAGAAGAAGAGCGAGACATACTCAAAGTTTTGTGAGTTCAAGGCACTGGTTGAGAAAGAATTGGGGAAGCAGGTGAAGGCTCTTAGGAGCAACAATGGTGGTGAATTCATCTCTGGAAAATTCAAGGACTTTTGTAGCGTAGAAGGAATTCAAAGAGAGCTCATAGCACCTCATAACCCACAGCAGAATGGGGTTGCTGAGCAGAAGAACAGAACGATCATGTGTGTTGCACGGGCGATGTTACATGATCAGGGCCTACCCATTCACCTATGGGTGGAGGCATGCAATACTGCAATATATGTGCAGAACCATTGTCCTCACAGGATACTTGGCATGAGTACACCCGAGGAGGCGTTTTCTGGTAAGAGGCCTGATATTTCCCATTTGAGGATTTTTGGTTCACTTGTTTACATTCATGTGACGAAGGATGCCAGGAAGAAGTTGAAGCCAACTGCTGAGGTTGGAATATTTGTGGGGTACACTGATACACCCCACAACTATCATGTGTATTTTCCAGACAGTCGCAAGACTGTTGTGCAATGGGATATCAAATTTCATGAGGAGAAAGCCATGGAGTGTTCCCTTGAGAGGGAGCCACACTTGCATGTAGATGAAGAGCTATTAGTTCCTAAGGATGAGCCCCAGGATGTGGATCAGCCACAAGAGGAGGTTCATGGAGTGGAAGAGACCACTCAGGCAGCGCCAACCATCAGAGGGCGGAAGCACACTACAGAAGCTCAGTGACTGGCTCAAGATGCAGAGAAAGTTGTAGGAGCACCTACATCACAGCACAGACAGAGACAGTCACCTGATCGGTATACTGGATACATGGCTCTTATGAGAAATGGGAGGTGTGACGAGCTCATCTCTTCGAGGAAAGTTTGTGGAGGACCGCATGGGTAAGATGCCATGGTGGAAGAGTATGATTCGATTGTCAGAAACAGTGCATGGGAGATTGTCCCGAGGCCGGAGGGGAAATCAGTGGTGGGTTCGAGATGGATCTACAAAGTGAAGCAGGCAGCTGATGGGAGTGTGGAGAAGTACAAGGAAATATTTGTTTCCCAGGGATTTTCACAGATTGAGGGGATCGATTATGAGGAGACCTTTGCACCCGTCACAAGGTATTCTTCCATACGGACGATTCTTGCTCTCTCAGCACAGATGGGGTGGCACATTCATCAGATGGATGTGAAGATTGTGTTCCTCAATGAAGTCATTGAGGAGGAGGTGTACATAGAGTAGCCCGAAGGTTTCGATATCTTCAGCAGCGAGTCGCATGTGTGCAGGCTCAAGAGAGCGTTGTATGGGTTGAAACAAGCACCTCGTGCTTGGTACACACGGATAGACAGTTATTTCACCGGACTTGGATTCTCCAAGAGTGAGGCGGATCCTAACCTATACCAGATTTTGGTGGAGGGTAAGTTGTTGATCATTGTACTTTATGTAGATGATTTGATTTTGATAGGTGATGAGTTGTTGATACTCTCATGCAAGGATGATCTTGCAAAAGAGTTTGAGATGAAGGACTTGGGCCTCCTTCATTGTTTCCTGGGATTGGAAATTTGGCAGCGCAGTGATGGATTGTTTGTTTCTCAGGGTAAGTATGCCCGGGAGATACTGGAGAAGTTCAACATGTGGTTATGAAGCTTGTTGATACTCCTCTTCCTGGTGGATGGAGGAAGGAGGATGCTACTTTGGCGGAGGTAGTGGATGCCACTGTTTATCGACAGTTGGTGGGGTCGCTTATGTATCTAGTCAATACACAACCCGACATATACTATGCTGTTAACCAGCTTTCACAAGCTATGGTAAAGCCTACCAAGCTCTTCTAGAAGGTAGGAAAGCATGTATTGAGATATCTCAGAGGCACATCAGGATATGGATTATGGTACAGATAGTCAGATGAGGTGAGGCTATGTGGCTTCACGGATGCAGATTGGGCAGGGAGCCCAACGGACAGAAAGAGCACATCTGGAGGGATTTTCAGTATCGGGTCGACAACAGTTTCTTGGTACAGCAGGAAGCAGAGATCTGTGGCACTCAGTTCAGCGGAGGCCGAGTACATGGTAGCAAGTTTGGCTACATGTGAGGCTATATGGATGAGGAAGATCCTGGCCAGGTTGTTCGGTTCACACTTAGATCCTACTGTGATATATTGTGATAATCAGAGTTGCAATAAACTCTCGGTTAATCCATTATTTCATGATAGATCTAAACACATTGACATCCAGTACCATCATATCAGAGATTATGTGTAGCAGAAGATCATTTTGCTTTCTTACATTCCTACGGAGGATGGGATCGGGATATTTTGATGAGAGAAGCGCTACCGGAGAAAATTGGAATTACCACAGAGGTAAGGATAGGGTTTACGAGATAATCACTTATCTTGTTGGAAGTGTTGGGGATTGCAACAAGATGATGGAGCTTAGTGAAAAGAAGTCGCCTTCACTAAGTGGGCCCGCAGGCTATTTTTGGCGCAAAGTCTATTTTAGACATATGGATCATGGTCTATGAGTTGCAGGATGCTATTTATGGATGATTGGTCGAGTTGGTAAAAATAGATGGACCTCTATTTTTAGACATTGGGCAGTTTCTATTTTTAGACTGTCGAGCTAAAAATAGAACAGTAAAATATTATTAGCTCTTAATAATATTTGGACTATAAACATTATCTTATCCTCTTGGCGCACTTCAGTTTGAGCTACGGATGTGGCCCATGCAGCTGACAAAGGAATTACGCTATTCTGAAGGTTTATGTGTTAATGCATGATGTTAGTTAGAACTCATGTGACAGAGTTTGGTGGAGTTGATTGAGGAAGTTAGTGGAGTTGTATTCAGTTTAACTAATCTAAACATAGTTGAGCTATTTTTATCTAGTTTAAATAATTGATACAATTAGTGAGAAGGGTGTGAATTAATTATTAATTAATTCACTAATTATAAACTCATTAATCAACTAAAGAATGCATCAATTAACTTCAGTGCATGGACAGGTTTAGGTGGGACAGGTGTAAGGTGCGAATGGGAAAAAAACTAGGTTAACTATCAGTTGTGACTATACAGTTGCTATTTGCAACACACAGATAGGTGGAGAAGCCCATGAGGATTGCGTAGTACAATCCAGGTGGTTTATCTATTTAATGAAGCCATCCCATAGCATTGATTATGCAATAGAGGCTGGCTATCAAGTGGCAAAAGATTGGAGCATGTGTTTTGCTAGATCTAGCTTGATAGTGTGTAGCAATTGGAAGTTGGGGTTTTCAGCTTTAAGCTTTCCCATTAAATACTGTGTTCATATGTGTGATCGTTCGAGGTTTCAATGTGTGCATGCAATTGATTTTATTTCTGCAATTAATGATCAATGGTAGAAGAGATTCTGTATTATGGATGAAGCTAAAATAGTGTGTGATCAGGAGAATCTCGGTGAATAATATATCAGTTATTCAAATTTCTACAGAGATTAAGGGTTCTAGACTCCTTATGTAGACACAACAATTCCAGTGCCACAAATAGGACATACAGCAGTAATAATAATACAAGTGATTGAGATTGTAGGCATGGTTTCCTTTATTAGTCCATACACCTTCGTAGATATTTGCCCTAGTTTTTTATTTGTTTTCAAGGAACTAAAAGATATCGAACGAGAAATAGAATGGATCTAACTCACCCTTGGTGCTATAACATTCCAAGTCTTGCAAATCTATCCCACTGTTGTCCAGGCCTAAGCTCTGCCATCAGCACATTTGATTCTATCCCTTAATTTATTCTCCCTCTTTAGTGTTCCCCCCTGTATTCTTTCCTCTCCCCTCCATTCCCACTGCATTCTCTCTCCTTTTTCCCTTCTTTTTCTACTCTCCCCGTACATTCTTTTGCTTGCAGCATCCTTTTGGTTAGTTAGGCCTTTCCCTTCTGGCCCAACCTAAGAGGGCCCCTTGTCCATCCTAACTCATCATTGGAAAACCTTTTCCTTTGGCCACCCCCTTTCATGCCATTTTCCCTCCTCCCACGTCACAAGTTGTGTGGGAGGGAAAAAAATATTGTTCATTGTTGCCAACTATCTGCCATCCATTGGTGGTTGTGTTTATTCCTCTCCCTCTAATGCCTGTGATAACCCATGTTTACTAGGTCTCGGTGTTTAATTCCCCTCTCCATCACCAAATTCGTTATACCTTATAATTGTGCACTATAGATACCAAAAATTATCAATTATGTATATTTGAATATTTGAATATTTAATATAGTTCAAATTTAGGTTATTGTTTTTTAGGTCCCACCTAATGTATCTAAAGTTGTGTGGCCCCTTAAGGAAATGCCATTATGTTAGTGGTTAAGGTCTTATTTAGATTCCATTTACTAATTTATTTATAGACATAGTGAATCTATTATCTCCAATATATTTATCATAACTATGTGAATGGATGGGCTTGGAGTATGCCCTAAAATCTCTTCTACTTGGCTAAGAGCTCATATTCCTCAGACGTAAGGAAAAAATTTAATGTCCCAAGACCCAGAGGCATCTGGAAGGAGTGAAATCCTACCCCCTTATGGACCACCAGCGGGTTATTCTAGGTAGCATGGTTTTCCTTGAGTAACAGTGATGATTTAGCTTGCACTATCAACATGGACTAGCTTCAGACTACCCCATACACAACAACCATATCACTAGCTCTAAAAGGAGGATAAAAAAGGACACAAAGTGAAAAGGAACTGTCTCTCATTTACATATCCAATTACCTACAATTAACCAGGAGAACCACATCCTGATCATACCAATTGGAACCATGTCGAATCCAATCAGACCCATTGAACCATGTTGAATGACCTAGTAAGCTAGACAACCAAGAGGATGACCTCAAGACAACCAACCACGGGGAGGGAATCCATCCTTAAGATTTGAAACATTTTACCAGCTACACCTACACATGATCACTCTTAACTTTTGAATGTCCTTTGAACATTATATTAAGGTTTATTATTAAAATGGTGGGATAAAGAAATTGGCATTAGATGCACCCTCTTTTGGTTTGAGTGAGGACACTACTCTAGTAAGAAAATTTATTTCTTATGGTAGATTGTCTCCTAAAAATTTTTCTCAAGATATTTTTATTCAAGTTATCTCACTTTGGTTATTGGACTTTCGATTATATGTGATGAATTTTCTTATTGGTTTCTAGATTTTTTTTTCTATCCTAAAGTTCCAACTTTGCATGATCAATAATTATTGTTAGGGCATGTGTTGGATGT
Source organism: Pinus albicaulis (assembly GCA_034641835.2). NCBI lineage: Eukaryota > Viridiplantae > Streptophyta > Pinopsida > Pinales > Pinaceae > Pinus > Pinus albicaulis. The sequence goes on along the minus strand of CM076571.1, from coordinate 842,030,603 downwards.
TATTTTCTCAAAACATTTGTATCCACCCTTCCCTTCCTCAGATGGCTAAAATGAAATATTGGATGATAAGCTGTCAAGTCGAAAGACAACTCCAATCTATATATGGCATCTATAATCCTCTCCCTAGTATAGAATAACCCTTCAAACCTCTTGTTACACAGTAATTTGTCACCGTCCCTACCATTCCCCATCCCGCACATTGGAGGACCCATTATGTGACCTGTGAGCAATGTCATGCCTTGAAACCATTATCATTGCACTCCTCTAAACATGAGCTTCAATTTCCCTAAAGACATCTCCTTGCAAAAACCATAAAAACATCCCTTTTTGCATTGGCGCGGGCAGCCAGTTCATCACTCGCGCCAACGGGGAAAATCCTACAAAGAGGCCGGGCCAACTGGCGCTCTGTCCCAGAGTCACAGTCGCGCCAGCCAATTTAAGGAGTGTTTTTTAAATAAAGATGGCGGAAGTTGTGTGTCAACAAACTCAGAAACCATTGCCTATCTTGAGTTGGGAGGTTTGGCTATGGGAGTTCCATGGAAGGGAAGTGGTTTGCCACCTCTCATGGAACCTTCCTTGATGACAGGGCCAATCCCACAATAATAGGGATCCCAACTCCCTCCTTCCCCATCTATAAAAGCTTGCCTATTGCCATTGCAAGCTAGTCTTGAAGTGCCTAAGCTTTGAATCTCCAAATTCCCAAGAGCCTTTGTGCTGTAAGAGCCCTCTTTCTTCCCTTAAGGCCGACTCAAGTAAGGATACTATCGTCGAGAGACTCTAGAGAGGCTTGCCCTTTCCCTGGCGAGCTTTGCGAGACGTGAATGATTGGGGACCCTTCCGAAGGAGACCACGGCATCAGAACATTGGTTGTACTCTCTTTCGATTGTTTATTAATGAATGACTACCGGTTATGGTTCCACTCTGTTTTTCACTTATGATAATGATGAGTTATATCCTTTCTGACTGATATATAGTTGCGTATTCTGGATTTTATTCTTGTATTCATGTTGTTTCTTGCATGTGCAGGTGTCCATTCACAGAGATCATGGGGATCGTGATCTGTCGAGGCTGAGGAACAGGAACGTTGTCTCTTCCACGGATCATAGCATTGGACTCTAGGTAGGCCTCCATCGTTGGCTTATTTATTCGCAATTAGGAACTTGTGCTGTAGCATTTGATGATTGTTGCTAGACCCCTGCTGGGCTAGTAGGGATCGCCTCTGTCCGCAGAGGGGATTTACCTCCTCAACAATTTGGCGACTTCGTTGGGGATCGTCTAGTTTTCACTGTCTCATTTTGATTGTTTTATGATTTTCCTTTCTTGGTTAGCCTTCTGGGCTGGGTTCTTTTGTTGTTTTTTTGCTTCTTGGTTTGCTTAGTTTACGTTGATCTGCTTCTGGAGTAGTTCTTTTTTATTTTTGGCTGAGAAACTCGACTGGCGCGCTTTTTAGCCCTACAGTCGCGCCAATTGGCGCATGTTGCTTTTACATTTCCCGCGCCAATTTCTTGCTAGCGCCAGTTGCAGCCTTACAGTCGCGCCACTCCTGTAGGGTATTTGAGTTTGCTCAGTTTTGAGCTCTCTAGGTCTGGTCAGTGTTTTTCTTCTTGATTTTTCGACTACCTGAGTGTGTTGGAGTCCTGTTTGACTGGGAATTTGCCTTCGTCCTTTGGTTGTTTGCTTTTCTCCATCGATTTCACGTTTTAAGCCCTAGGGCATCTAGTGGCTTTGTGTATCGAGCCCTCCTTGGGAGTTTTGGTGTTTTGTTTATCCAGTCAATTCTCTGATTGCTCCTTCGCATTCTCTTAGTAGTTGTTCACTGTTTTGTCGCGATTTTTGGGTGATTGCTCATTTCTTCATTCAAATTTCGTTTGGTCTTGCTTTGGGCCTAGATCACACGGTCCATTGGAGCCTTTGAGTCTTTTTCTTGGTTTTGAGAGACTTTGGTCGATTTGAGATCTGATTGTTTGTGTCATTGAGTGAAATTTGTTTGTTTTGCTCTCTCAATATTGTTTCTCAAGTTGCTTCTCTTTTATTTTCAGTTTGTTTAGTGCATCTAGCTATCAAACATTGAAAATTACAAAAAAAATCTCTTTTTCTTTTGGTTGATTAGTGCAAATTGAAATTTTTCGATTTTACTAGTAATTAGTGATTTGAATGAAAATTTTCGATTTCATTAGTTGCATTAGAGATATCATTGTTTGTCTTCCGATCATTTTGTTTGTGTAAAAAACTCTCAACTCTTCTGTAGCTAGTTTTCATCGAACGAAATGGTGTACTGTGGCATGTAGCTTTGCATTTAGGAGTTTTTGAGACAACACATTCGTTAGGGCCTAAAAACTGAAACGTAATTGAAGATCAACTTTAAAATCTACTCAATTTACACTAAGGCAGCATTGAAATCTAACGAAACACATTTAGAGGTCTAGGCTAGAGACGTGTTCCGGCGTCTTTAAACCTAGCAGCTGTCATTCGCCTTTTGGCTTTAGACAGCGCTAGTACGGACTTCTGCTCCCCGTACCGTCGCGTATATAAAGGGAGACCCCTCTAGGTTTTCAATCCTTTATCCATAGGAAGCCGAGTCTGCTGCCTATACCCGTGATACACCGAACACAGCATTCGGGGAGATTGTCTGCACGTACGGAAAGTCCTTGGTTGATTTCTTTTTCATTATTAAAACCAAGGTGTATATTGCAGTTCATGGTTATTTGGTACACCCTTTGTGCCTAGTATTCCTGAGCAGTCATTTGGTCTTTTCTGACTCCCTAAATTTGAAAATACCGTCAAGCGCTTGTCCTTTCACGCTTTTGTCAAATCTGAAAGAGATAGAGTCATCTTTTATCGTTTCTCGACTCTTAAAACATGAAACGATGAAGTTTCTTATTTTTCAATGTGGTAAAAAATTAATCACCCACGATTATACGCCCTGTTAGATATTTCTTGTTGACCATTTGATCGTGTGTCTTGACTCTTTTTCAGCCCGTGTGTGGTTTCGAGTTTTGATGGAAACTTTTTCAGAGTTTACCAACCAAGGAATCCCCTCAGAAGGGAATCTTGGTCATTTTCCTCCTTTTGGGAATGTTGGTGCTCCTTACATGGCAACGTTGTCCCTTCCTGGGTTAACTGTTGGGTTGCCTGTTTGGTTGTTTTCAACCTCTGTGGTCCCAAATGTCTCCACTACTATTCAATCAGTTCCTCCGCCGGAATAACATCATGTTGATTCCCAAGTGGACCTCTCCCCTTCTTCACCTGTTTCTGCGTCTCCCTCTTCTACTTCGCCTGGTCAAATTCTGGACTCGAGTAACCAGGTGTCTAAGAAGAAGAAGAAGAAGACAAAGAAGAAGAAGTCCAATAAAAGAGAGGCTAAACCTGCCACTACTATTTCTGAAACATCTCCTCTTGATATACCTCCCAACCCTCCGCGAAAAGTCAAGTTCCCTTGCATGTTGTGCACGAGAGACCATCTTCTTCGAGATTGCCCTGGCATTCCCAAGGTGCTTGAAGCATGGTCCAATGACCCTCCGCTGTTGCCTTTGACTTCCGGGAGCCAGGTTGGGGGCACGTCTTCAACTGGTGCTGATAAGGCTCCTAAGAAGCAGGGTAAGATCACCAATCCCTGTAAGTTGTGTGAAGGGCACCATGCCATTCACCTTTGTCCTTATATGGATGAAGCCAAGCGAGTTTTGGACAAACCAACTGTTTTCACACCTGGCCTCCCAACTGGTTATAAACAGATTTCTTTGAGTCCTCCACCAGTTTATCCTATGATTGGTCGAGAGTCATCCTTGGTCGATCCCGCTCCCTCAGAAATTCAAATTCAGGAATCCATCCCTGACCAACCATTGGTCGTGGGATCAGTTGAGCTGGCCTCGTCTGCAGTACACCAGGTCTTTTCCAATGAGAGTGGATCTCACACCCCTCATGTTCTTCTTATTTCTTCAGATTATTTGGACTTGGAGAAAGATTCTCCTATCCCTACATCTCAAGAAGTTGCTCCTCTGCCTCTCGCGATAGAGGTCCCAGAGGATACTCCTCCCACCTTCGAGATGGAGGTCGTGGAGGATGCTCCTTCTTCTTACGTAACACCAGGGGAAGACCTTCTCAGTTCGATGGTAGCCCCTCCGAGTATTTTGGTCGCTTCCTTTGATTGGAATCGATTTGCAGGATACCGCCTTCCGTCTTATGTGCCTTTCGAGATTACAGTACAAGCTTTTGGTCTGGTCGTACCCAACACCATTATAGACGAAGGTGCGTCTGTTAGTATTTTATCCTCCACTACTTGGCAAGCTTTTGGCTCGCTGCCACTTGCGCCTGTTACGCAGAATCTATTGGCATTTAACAGAAGAACGAGTCAACCGTTAGGGATCCTTCCAAGGTTACATGTTACTTTGGGAGGTAAAACTATCCATATGAATTTGATGGTTGTTCCAGGCCCCTTGGATTTCAATATGCTCTTGGGGCGCGATTACACTTATTCCATGGGAGCGCTTGTCTCCTCCCTTTTTCGTGTGGTCTGTTTTCCACATGAAGGACAAATCGTGACCATTGATCAGCTTTCATTCTTTGGTCTCGATGTGGCAGCTGGCCCGCCATCATCCCTTCCTAGTTTTTATCCACCTGTTGTATCTGCCCCACCGCAGGTCAACTATGTGGCTACCTACCCCGTGCCTGTGCTGAGTGATAATGCTGTTGTGCATCGGGTGTTGGGGGAATTGGGTCCTGACTTCCAAGATGTTTTCCTTCCATCAGGAGTGGAACTCTTGGAAGCCATGACTTCTTGTTCATTATGATGAGGTCGTCGGAGCATGGTTCTTTTCCTGTGTCAAGCTCCTTTAAAAAATGAAACAAGGTTGTCGGAGCAGAGTTCCTTGTCTTGTGCCAAGCTCCGTAAACCATGAAACAAGGTGTCCTGAGGATAGTTATTTTAATGTGTCAACCTCGTTAAAATAATGAAACACGTTCCTGTTCAATTCGAGTCTTTATTAGATCTCGTAAAATCCCAATCAAGTCTTTCTCTTGATCTCGTAACTTGAACCTTCACTCCATCTGCCTTACATATGGACTAAAGCTTGGGGGGCATGTACCTCGAATTGAGTCACCATGCTGGGGGCATGCTTACTTTTTCAAGCACAGTTTATTTCCGTTTCAAGCTTGTGTAAAAATGAAACCGGTTTCAAGCATATTTTATCTTTGTTTCAAGCTTGTGTAAAAATGAAACCAACTTCAAGCAAAGTTTTCTGATTTCAAGCTTTTGTAAAAATGAAACCTTTCCCATTTTACCTCTTGTGATTGTCATTTTATCAGCCTGTTTTTGCCAGATGAGCCTTGGTTTTCTCATTCCATCATCATTATCTGCTTGGCCGATCATATGCCTTCACTTGATTGTTTTACCCATTCCTGAGGAACCGCTGCAATGAGTGGTCTTGTTAGCCAGCCTCTTGACCTTTATTTGTTTTGAGCAATTCCACCATTACCGGAACCAGTAGCTACCCTTTATACCACTTGTTCCTCCAGGAGGAGTCATCTTTCAGCTCTTTTCTGACTCTCTAAACATGAAAAGATTGCCGAGGCCCTTGTCATTTCGATCTCGTTAAAGTGGTTGCGAAACGACATCTACCCAGTATACGTTTACCCCTTTTTCAGGCTGGGATAGATTATTTACGAAAAAGGAATACCCTAACCTATTGCGACTAGGAGGTTTTCTCAGACATAGTTTTCTACCTTTTCAGATCTGAGGAACTATTTACGAAAAGGGACCGTTGGAGTTTGCTTTTCTGTTGTCTTTTCAAACTCTCTAAACATGAAAAGACGTTGAGTTCTCCCTTTGTCAGACTCGTTAAACGCTGATGACATTGGATCCAGTCAAAATGACGTTCTCCGAGTTTCTCCTTCCTAGGACTCGTTAAATGCACTAGGATGGATTTTCCCGAAGGGCGGACTTATATTACAAGCATATGCTATCCCCTTCAATCTTGTTATCAAAAATAATTGCGATACTCGCCAAAAATGGTGGGGGAAAAAATGGAACCATCATCGTTGTCGTCGGTAGTATGTCGCTCTTGAACATGGCACTTGTTTGCATTCATGTCGGGTTGGGGACATCTCATCTCGTTTTTTCACTTGCCTATGTGGGTTTGGATAATCCTTTTTGACCTCTCCTCTGCTCATTGCCTTGTCACCATGACCTCTAATTCGTTGATGTCAAATATGTTTCCAAAACCACTATTTGTGCCGTTATGTGTTCAAGAGAAGTTGACCTCTGCAAATATCAACCTTCCTCTGATTCTCATACGATCCTGATTCACAACAAAAATATCATGTTCCTCTATCTCGTGTCGATGATGTGGGAAACATTATGGCCCACCTTCGATCAAGGTCACTTCCTGTCGACTTCAGCTCATTATCCAGAAAGTTGATCTAGAGACTCATTTATGGTACCTTGGAGCCTGCATGCCTCAATGGCAGGTTCGTCACATTCAACATGAGGTTTTCATCATTGGCCTCTGATCGAGTGATTCTACGGGTGTTCGATGCCAGCTCATTGATTCACACGCCATAGATTGTACCTGTAGTACCTTGAGGGCCATTGTCATTATTGGTGGTCCCTCTCGCGTCTGTTAATAGCTCTCATCATTGGCTGGTAATCAGACGATGTTCTTGCATGTTCGACTTCAGCTCACATATTCGCATGCTCGAACTTGTGCTTTATTTGGGTCGAGATGGAGCGCAAGACCCTGGATTGTGTCTGTTGTAATCCAGGCTACGATTTTGGATTATTATCATTATGTACATGACTCACTGATTGGATGGCTGCGACCATACCTGAGTCTATTTATTTGATCCTCGCTGGATGGCTGCGCCCATACCCTGGATCCGGATTATAGTGTACTCTGTTTTGGATGGCTGCGCCCATACCGCATATACATCATGTACTTGAGATATCAGTTGTATTTCTCCACCCAGGTTTTCTGATGGTAGAGCTTCAATTGGACACGTTCTCGTAAAGCATTTCACCCCTCTCTCTCTCTCGGACCTCATGCTTTAGGGGGCATCTGTTACACAGTAATTTTTCACCGTCCCTACCATTCCCCATCCCGCACATTGGAGGACCCATTATGTGACCTGTGAGCAATGTCATGCCTTGAAACCATTATCATTGCACTCCTCTAAACATGAGCTTCAATTGCCCTAAATAAATCTCCTTGCAAAAACCATAAAAACATCCCTTTTTGCATTGGCGCGGGCAGCCAATTCATCACTCGCGCCAATGGGGAAAATCCTACAAAGAGGCCGCACCAACTGGCGCTCTGTCCCAGAGTCGCAGTCGCGCCAGCCAATTTAAGGAGTGTTTTTTAAATAAATATGGCGGAAGTTGTGTGTCAACAAACTCAGAAACCATTGCCTATCTTGAGTTGGGAGGTTTTGCTACGGGAGTTCCATGGAAGGGAACTGGTTTTCCACCTCTCATGGAACCTTCCTTGATGATAGGGCCAATCCCACAATAATAGGGATCCCAACTCCCTCCTTCCCCGTCTATAAAAGCTTGCCTATTGCCATTGCAAGCTAGTCTTGAAGTGCCTAAGCTTTGAATCTCCAAATTCCCAAGAGCCTTTGTGATGTAAGATCCCTCTTTCTTCCCTTAAGGCCGACTCAAGTAAGGAGACTATCGTCAAGAGACTCTAGAGAGGCTTTCCCTTTCCCTGGCGAGCTTTGTGAGACGTGAACGACTGGGGACCCTTCCGAAGGAGACCGCGGCGTCAGAACATTGGTTGTACTCTCTTTTGATTGTTTATTAATGAATGACTACTGGTTATGGTTCCAATCTGTTTTTCACTTATGATAATGATGATTTATATCCTTTCTGACTGATATATAGTTGTGTATTCTGGATTTTATGCTTGTATTCGTGTTGTTTCTTGCATGTGCAGGTGTCCATTCACGGAGATCGTGGGGATCGTGATCTGCCGAGGCTGAGGAACAGGAACGCTGTCTCTTCCATGGATCATAGCATTGGACTCTAGGTAGGCCTCCATCGTTGGCTTATTTATTCGCAATTAGGAACTTGCGCTGTAGCATTTGATGATTGTTGCTAGACCCCTGTTGGGCTAGTAGGGATCTTCTCTGTCTGCAGAGGGGATTTACCTCCTCAACACCTCCTCACCAGTGATCTAGACATCTCATTAGGTGGTGGGAAGTGCTCCTTGGTAATCTTTGTAAAGACCATATCACCCACACTAAAATTTGGATCTCTCTTGTATTGATATGCCTATTTCTTCATCCTTTTTTTTTATTCTATAAAATTCACTCAAGCCATATCAAACATGTCATGCCATCATTTCATGAATTATAGAGCTATGGGACTCTTCCCATAGTAGCCATACACGACCATGTGTGGGGTAGTAGGAATCTTCCCATTAACCCACTCTAATGGATTGTACATTGTAGAAGAAACCTTCTATAAATTATAACTAAATTTTTGTTGCATCCAACAAATCTGGCCAATTCTCCTAATAAACTCTCACAAAATGTCTCAAGTAGTCCTCCAATAGAGAGTTGGTATATTTTATTTTCTCATTTGTTTATGGATGATAACTAGAACTATGTATAAACTATATCCCTAAAAGCTTAAACAATGAGTTCTGAAACATCATCATAAACCTTGTATCTCCATTTAATAAAATACTTAATGTAAGACCCCAATACTTCACCATATAATAAATTCTCTATTTCCTCTTTTGATTTACATCGCACCTTTGTCGACATGAAGATAGCATACTAGGGTAATCACTCAAGAGAAAACTAGACCCCATTATATGTTTGTACCATACGAAGATATGAAATGAAATCCATCAAGACACTCACCCAATGTCTATCTTGAATCAATAAAGGCTACGAAAATACTACTTTATCCCTAGTATTAGACATATCTCGCTACAAAAAAATATAAATCTGGACATAATCCTCCACATCTCACCTCATGTTTCCCCAAAATATCCTTCCTCAAAAAATATCAATGTGCTTCGATGTCCTTGGTGGCCTACACTCATTGGTCATGTCAAACTTAGCCAAGAGGTCCTACCATCAAACCTACATTAGTGGAAACTTTGGTTGTGTCATAAAGTAATGTATCTAAATTTTATCTATCTTCACCACAATTTATTTCCCAATATGTAGTTCCTCCATATCTGTAGAAAATGAATTACTATTGTCATTTCCTTCTCATGTACCATATATCAACTTTTGTGATCTTGTAGCTTCCTTCTCATGAAATATATGAGTGACCATCCTACATCAAAACTCCTCCAATAGATAAATTGGATGTATATACCTATACCTTGAATGGTCACGCATAGTCTGGTAATTTCAACATGGGAGTTGTCACAATGATATTTTTGAGTTCTTCAAATATAATCCTAATATTCTCTATTCACTTCCAAGGTCTCTATTTCTTCAACAAATTTGTCCACGGAGAGGCTATCTTGTAATATACCTCTATAAGAATTTGATAGTAGTTGGCCATCCCTATGAAGAATCTCACATCATGCACGCTACAGGGCTCCTCCAAATCTACTATTAATCTTCTTAGGATCCATGTGTATACATCCATGTCCAACCCAATGCCCCATAAATGGTATCTCACTCTATAAAAACATACACTTTGACTTCTTCAAATATAATTGTTGTTGCTTTAGTGATTCAAAGGCATATTCCAAGTTTCTCGTATGCTCGTCCATGTTATGACTAAGAATTATGATATCATAAAATTATACCATCACAAATTTTTATAAGAACAAGGGAAGGACCTCATACACATATTTTACTAAAATTGGAATTATACAATGGATCTAGAATTTTTTTACCATAACTAGATTGAGTTTTTTTTTTAATGAGGAATTAGAAAATAATTTAATTCACTACTTTTAATGGATATATTCACTCATTTTATGATACAATTACCATAATAAACTCTATAAAACAAACTTATATAAGTTATTATTGCCTTGATGGTTATCTCAATTAGTAGACAATGTAGTTCCTCCATATCTGTAGACAAATCATGCTATTGTCATTTCTTTATCATGTACAAGATATCAAATTTTGTGATCTTGTAGCTTCCTTCTCATGAAATATATGAGTGACCATCCTACATCAAAAATCCTCCAATAGATAAATCAGATGCATATACCTATACCTCGAATGGTCACTCATAGTCTAGTAATTTCAACATGGGAGTTGTCACAATGATATTTTTGAGTTCTTCAAATATAATCCCAACATGTAGTTCCTCCATATCTGTAGACAATGCATTACTATTGTCATTTCCTTCTCATGTACGATATATCAAATTTTGTGATCTTGTAGCTTCATTCTCATGAAATATATGAGTGACCATCCTACGTCAAAACTTCTCCAATAGATAAATCAGATGCATATACCTATACCTCGAATGGTCACTCATAGTCTGCTAATTTCAACATGGGAGTTGTCACAATGATATTTTTGAGTTCTTCAAATATAATCCTAATATTCTCTATTCACTTCCAAGGTCTCTCTTTCTGCAAAAAAAATTTCCACAGAGAGGCTATCTTGGAATATCCCTCTATAAGAATTTGATAGTAGTTGGTCGTCCCTATGAAGAATATCACATCATGCATGCTACAGGGCTCCTCCAAATCTACTATTAATCTTCTTAGGATCCATGTGTATACATCCATGTCCAACCCAATGCCCCATAAATGGTATCTCACTCTAAAAAGACATACACTTTGACTTCTTCAAATATAATCGTTGTTGCTTCAGTGCTTCAAAGGCATATTCCAAGTGTCTCGTATGCTCTTCCATGTTATGACTAAGAATTATGATATCATAAAAATATACCATCACAATTTTTTCTAAGAAAAAAGAGAGGACATCATAACACATATTTTACTAAAATTGGAATTATACAGTGGATCTAGAATTTTTTTACCTTAACTAGATTGCGTTTTTTGAAAATGAGGAATTAGAAAAAAATTTAATTCACTACTTTTAATGGATATATTCACTCTTTTTGTGATAAAAATAGCATAATAAACTCTATAACACAAACTTATAATAAGTTATTGTTGTCTTGAGGGTTATCTCAATTGGTAGAGTCCCCTTTGTTAAAGTTCCTTTGCTATTGAGATGTCACAGGCACAATTCTCTCAAAACTCTTGGGGTTAGGATCTGTGGTTGAGCTGAAAGGAAGTGATCTCTTCATGTGGATTGGCCTGATACAAATATAAAGTTTGAGGTTTTTCTCAATTGGCCGAGTTCCCAATTAATTGTTAAAGAACTTCATTATTGAGATGTCAAAGGGTCAATTCTACTCAACACTCTCACAGTTAGGCTTTGTTAATGAGCTGATGTGATATGGTACCTTTGGGTGGATCTTCTTGAACAATGTTTCATGGATGTAGTGGTCACCAATATAGATAGTCCATGAAACATGAACTTATCCTGTTTTCCGTTTACTCTCTCATGCCCATAAGGATTCAAGTAATTTGCATGGGGAAGAGAAGGAAAGTTAAGGCTTTTGTTTGAAAAATGGATGGATGAAAAACCAACAATAATGATTATCCATGAAACTAAAATTTTAGGGGAGGCCTCAGAAAGAATAAACAAAAACTTGAGGTAGAAATGTTAAACAATGGAAATATATGCCCACGGGTTCTCTAGAGGATTAGCTATGTTATTCATTAATATGTTCACTACATTTCACTACATTTCGCATTCTGACAGCCAAGTTCTAGATTGTGGTATCAAAAGAATAATATAACTTATCGAACGCGTTTGGCTAAATTTTCTAAATGATAAGCCATGGATTTTTAATGCTATATTGAAAACAGGTTGCCTAATATATCCCTCTCCATGGGTTATTGGAAGTGACTTTAATATTATCAAGTTACTTGATGAGAATAAGGGTGATATTTGAAGGTTGTATGCAGATGTAGAACAATTTCAAGAAACAATTGAGTCCTCTGGCCTAGTGGAGGTTGACAATATTTTATTTACCTAGAATAATCAATGAGGGAGTCAACAAAAAGTGGCCTCGTGTATGGACAGATTCTTAATATCTCAAAAAAAAATTGTGATGGGAGGTGTTTATCGAAGCCTCTATCTTATTCAACAATGGATGTGTTTATCGAAGCATAAAGTCACACTAGAAAAAATAAAAATAATATTTCCTCTTATGGAATATGAGGTGGTCAACTATAATCAAGGAAATTTAATTAGAAGTTATCAAGAAAGATGTCTGATGAAAGGAAGATATCACGAAAGATTATAGTTGTTTACACCTTTTTCAAAAATAACAAAGTCAATCCTAGAATACTTAACTGAACCCTAAAGAAATAACATATTTGAAACCATACTTATCTTTGAATCTCATCCATCCTGAGTAAAGAAAATAGAAACAACAAAAAATCACAAAAGCTGTCAGTGAACTAACAACTTTACACAGCAACTAGGTCACAAAAGGTCATATTTCCTTTATGGCTAACACATGTTCGATGAAATATGGGTTGAGATGGCATCCAGGTGTAAAGAAATCTGACCTCTCAAATCTTTAACAGATGGTAGCTCCAAAACATGAATGAGGCTCAGTAGGCAAGGGTTGTGCAGCACCTGCATAGCACACTTTGTTTTGGGTATATCTCCCAAACTGTAACATGTTTTTCAAAAATGAAGGAGGTTATTTTATATGATAGTGTTGGGAATAAATACCTCTCTTTGTTTCTCCAAATCCTTCCCCATATTCTAACAAAATTCTCTGCAAAAACATGGCTCAAAACAAGAAATTTACAAACTACGAAAAATGAGCTTTAAAGATGCATTCATAATACCTGATCTGTGAAACCTGTGTGAAAACTAGAAGAGGTTTTTGTACTTTTTCCTGTCTATAAGAACAAAATCTATCAGTTCTCCATAATTTTCCTTTATGTGGCCGAAATTTTCGTTTCAAAAGGGTGTAAAAAATGGAGTATGGGCAATGTTGTGCAATGAGAAAATCTAAGTAGCATTGTGATGCTTTGACCTAATGTTTTGGAGCGCTCCACCTAACTTGGCATGTGAATCACAAAATAAGTAATTATTAAGTATAAGGGGTATAATATCTCTTTTGTATGGTATTTTTATATATGAGAATGGGGTATTATGCATGAGGGTTATATGATATAAGTATGGTAAATAGTAGTGTTAATATAGGGAATGATTTAGAATGAAATGGGGGAATAAAATGAATGTAATATGATGATAGGTTAATGGTATATGGGAAGGGTGTAGGATGTAAATTTATATGAAGGGGGATGAATGAACGGTAAATGGGTAAATGGGGAAATAGGAGGTGAAATGGATAATCATATGGTAAATAAGAATGACGGATAAAATTGTATAAGGATGTTTCAAATGACCATGCCTTGTAACCATCATAACTTGGACTACAAATGAACTCAATTTATATAATTTTGATAGACAAATGACTAAACCCCCTTTGAATTGACATGAAAAAAACATGTGCGACCATGCCTCCCATTAAGTTGACACTCTTTTAGAATTTGAATGAACCCTTCATGTAAGAAACTCAAAGATGCTAGACAATGATCCAGAGGCTATGACAACAATAGTAGTCATAGGCTCAACTACTTAAAAATTAAAATTAAAGGATAAGGAAAGACATTTTACAATAAAACTTATGACCCTAACATTGGCTGCAACAAGGATGGCAACCTCCTTGCAAGGTGCCAAGAACAAAACGCAGATTAGTAGCCTTATCCATTGGGCAACGAAGTAAACTAAAAACTAAAAACTGGAATAGAAAAACATCGGAATCAAAAAAAAGTTTATGATAATCCAAATCAACCTTAATTAACTTCCTTCTTTTTCCACGATTGATGGAAAAACATTTTCTGTGGATTATGAAATTGGATTCAATAACCAGTGGGGATACCGAAACATTCGAATCCACGTGTATATTTGCATGTACAGGAGATGTACCAAAATGATAAACTCTCAACTTGGGGCAATCACGACTCTCCCCTTCAATAGTCGCATGTACCAACACATCGAGTAATGGCACATCACCGCCCCAGTTTCCTTTAGTATCAAGTGAAATCCTACTGATAGATGTAAAGGCCAGTTGTACAACGAACACCACCAACACTCTGCAATCTTACCTATATGTGCACAAAATTAGAGAGAATTACTAAAAAATACCTTATGTAGTAGTGTTTGAAAAAACCTCGATAAAATATGTAGACAAGGTAAATTAATGTCACTTATAAATTATTGACACCACTCGATGTAGGTTGTCACTAGCTCAATCCACTAGGAAACCCATTCAAATAAAATAAATTGGCCAATTACCATCGACCAATTTCCTTCATAAAATCTAATCAAGCACACAATCGACAAAGATCTTCAATGATGACGCAAACCATTAATGGATTTTCCCTCATATAATTAATGACCAACTTGGAAAAAAAATATCCCCGAGACCAGTTAATGACCCTAAGAGACTCCTTCGTGATCAAATTCAAAATTGAAATATGTTACCAGCTACACCAATCAAAATTAATGCACTTGCGTAGCAGTAAATATCCTTGGAAATTCTCCTATTGACCAATCCCAATCCACAGAGGAGAAGGAAGATCCATAGGAGAAAAGGTTCAAAAGAAATACCATGTAAAAAAACTAGCCAATGTGTCTCAGATAGACCATAGAGAAGAACAACAGTTAGCAATTAATATCCTCAAAAATCCCTTGATTGACCATTCCCAAACCAGGGAAGGAGCAAGAAGATCCACAGGAGAAAAGGTTCAAAATAAAGACAATGTAAACAACCATCTAGCACATCCCAGATAGACCACAGAGTATATCAACAACTAGAGTGGAAAATAAATTGTTATTAGTGTAGCTTGAAACAAAAGAACCAATAAAGATCTCTGATATCATTCAGAATTGGGACAAAAATTGAATCTAGCTTAGATAATTATGCTTAGATGCATTTCACCAAACAACACTAGTAATTGCACCAGTAAATGCTACATTTAATCCATCTGCCTCCACACTTACAACCAAAATTACTGCCCTTGTGAATTTTGTGACTAATGCTTCCACAATCCTATCTTTTATCCTCGGCATTTGCTTCTCGCAAAAGTTTTCGTAGAGATTTTGAAGCAGGCATATTGTCTACCAGCAGATATTCTGTAATTTGTCTCCACCATCCTTTAAGTGAATCTAATCCATTTTGTCGATGGCCATCAAAAGTTTCAACACAACAATGTACTGATAGCAACAACCAACATATAGAAGTAGCATTCAAAATAAATGAAACAGTCAAAAACACAAATTAAAACATTATCGATGGAGACCCTGAAAAGTAGTCCAACTATGTTATTTCCTATCCATGTTCAACGAAAATGCCTCCGTCGCTCCTCTCACCGAGCACCTATGTTGTCAACCTCCATTTCCCTAAATCCCATTGGTTGTTTTCAGCCTCCATCGCTCTGCTTCTTGAAGAACCCATCAACAACATAAAGACAAACCCCTAATCTTTTATTTTTGCCTGTTTTAGTAGCGCCTCGTATCGAAAATTTTAAGACAAAATATTTCTTTGGTCTTAAAAGCCCCCTTCATGTAGTAGTGTCGAATGCAATGACATACAAGTTGTCTCTAATCATGTAAATAGAGACCAAAGGGACATAAGAGGGATTGATGTCTGAGAAATCTTGTCAGGAAAAGTTGTCGCATTCTTTAGAGTTAGCTACCCCACCAAAATGAAGAGCCCAACAAATTGTTGTATTTGTATTAGATAACATGAATGATAAGTGAAATAGCAACCTCGATATTGGCGCAAGACAATAGTAGCCTGCATGCTAGCAAACTTAGGGTGCACTATCAAAGTCCATTTTACAAGTCATGTTAGATAATAGTGTCTTCAATTGATATGGTTTTATCTTAATTGTTAATTGTCTTAAATGGATTTCGTCTTAATTTCCATTGTCTTAAGTGGCCATTGTCTTAAGTGAAAGTTTGGTCTTAAAATTTTTGTCTCAAGTTGTTTTTGTCTTAAATATAAAGTTTTGTTTTAAAATATTTTTATCTTAAATTTTTTTGTTTTAAAATATTTTTGTCTCAAACTGTGTTTGTCTTAAATATAAAGTTTTGTCTTAAAATATTCTGCCTTAAATTGTTTGTTTTTATCTTAAATATAAAGTTTTGTCTTAAACTATTTTTGTCTTAAATATAAAAATTTGTCTTAAAATATTTTTGTCTCAAACTCTTTTTATCTTAAATTGTATATTTAAAACAATTCAATTGATGTTAAATTTTAATTTAAAATGACAAAAAAAAAAAAAGGCTTTTTAAGACAAAATATTTTTGGTGTCTTAAAAAAAAAGTCCTAAAAATGCCTTGGTGTATAATGATTATACAATAAATTAATTTGAGAAAATATTTTAAAAAATACAATAATAATCATAACTTAATTGTGTTTAATTATTAAGAAAATGACTTTCCTCAAAAAAATAATATGTTCAAATTCAAAGAAATAAAATATAGATATCTCTATAGACTAAGATAATATGTTCAAATTCAAAGAAATACAATATAGACATCTCTATAGACTTATTGAGAAATAGAATTATTGTACTATAAATAATACTTAGCAATGACTTTTGCAATTTTATCTCTCAATATACACAGCATTCGTAATCAAAATATTCATTCTTGGAAACTTTCTATTAAGTAAAGCTGATTTTGTAAGTTTTAGGAATGAATAATTTCATATATATCTAGGGTGAAAACAAGGATTTTTTTTCAATAATTAAAATGTAAAGGACTTTTCCGCACTCGCGAAAACTTTCACACTTCCACGAATCCTGACAAATGAGCATATCGAATCGTCAGAAAGAAACGATAAACCATTTGTTAATCGTCAATAATAGATCGAGAAAGCCTCAAAGAGAAAGGGCAGATGTAAAATAAAGAAATGCTTAGCATAACATTCAGTGGTTTCGAAAAGCTTACATATTTTGTTGTACATGAAACTGGTAATGGAACATGGAGTAGTTGCACCTAATCTCCTGGTGTTAGGTATACAAATAGATTGATAAATCGAGAGACAACAAATCTAGCGGAGCTGCTGGCTTTTTGAGGAATCACCGCTAAAATAATGATATGCTGAGCTGTTTTGCTCCGAGCTGAGCTGTTTTACTCTGAGTGCCCGGTGTTACGACTAAAACAAGTTTGGAAAGAAAATGCATTGTCTGTGTGTATATATAATACGATGATGATGACAAGAAAGACTAAGGTCGGGTCATAGTCATTGCCTCGCTTACTTGTGATAGAGACACGACACTCCTGTTCAATATATCTACTCAGTGCTCATCATCTGCTTGCTGGTCTTGTTTTATTTGAAAATACAATGGAGTATATTAGGAATGTAATTTCATTAGCCCAGCTACTTATTCTATTGGTAATGGCAGGAAGTGTTGCCTGCAGCATCGATGCAGTTAGTAATGTTGGTTTAAGGCCAGATTTTCTATGTCCATTCCTGCCCCAATGCTCTTTCCATTGTCAAGTCTGCGGTAGAGAAGGCTGTTGAAAGAGAGTCTCGGATGGCAGCTTCTTTACTCCGTCTTCATTTCCATGACTGTTTCGTTCAGGTATTATATTTATATCTATATTGTGAATATAGGGTATTCTTTTGTCGTTTGTAAATTTAGGGTATATTTATGTAGATTCCAAGAATAACGATCTATTTTATCAGATAATGTTAATCACAATATGTATACTGATTACTGCAGGGCTGCGACGGGTCGGTGCTGCTGGATGATACCCCGAGCTTCAAAGGAGAGAAGACAGCAGTCCCCAACAACAATTCAATTAGAGGATTTGATGTCGTCGATGAAATCAAAAGGCAACTAGAGAGTGCATGCCCGGGGATTGTTTCTTGCGCTGACATTCTTGCCATTGCAGCCAGAGATTCAGTGGTCTTGGTAATTATTATATTGATGTTTTATATGGGCATTTTTATATTAATTGTAGATTTCAGAAATATTTTATTCATAATTATTATATTAATGTTTTATATGGACATCTTATGTCCATTGCTGATTTAGAAAATATCTTATTCTTCCCATCAATGAATTTGTACATATATATAATTGATTATATTGAATTTGTACATGTATATAATTGACTATATTTTTGGCATTGGCAGAGTGGAGGGCTGAAGTGGGATGCAATGGTGGGAAGAAGGGATTCTAGAAGCGCGAGTTTCAGCGGGGCAAACCATGATATCCCGGCGCCCAACTCCACTCTCCAAACTCTCCTCACAAAGTTCAAACGTCATGGCCTCAACGTCCTAGACCTTGTCGCACTTTCAGGTAATATTATTATTACTATTATCAATTCATAAGGTTAATTGCTTCCCATTGTTGATTTAAAATATTGCAATGCAGGAGGCCACACCATCGGTCAGTCTCGGTGTGTAAGCTTCAGGCAGAGGCTTTACATGACTACTCATACTAATTTGGAGAA
This sequence comes from Pinus albicaulis, assembly GCA_034641835.2. Classification (NCBI taxonomy): domain Eukaryota; kingdom Viridiplantae; phylum Streptophyta; class Pinopsida; order Pinales; family Pinaceae; genus Pinus; species Pinus albicaulis. The sequence continues at coordinate 842,012,042 of CM076571.1, read as the reverse complement.
GGCTTATTCGAATGAATTGAAATCCAGATGCCCCAAATCCGGGGGAGATAACATATTGTCCCCATTAGACTTTGTCAGCCCCACTAAATTTGACCACCAATATTTCACCGACCTGAAGGGCTCTCGGGGACTTTTGATCTCTGACCAGGAGCTCTATGGCAACCAAAACGGTGATGCGCATCAAATATCCTCCACCACCACGGCCTTAGTTTCTGCATTTGCGGAGGATGAGGAGAAATTTTTCCAACAGTTCGCGGAGTCGATGGTGAGAATGGGAAACATCAACCCTCTCATCGGAAGGAGGGGAGAAATTAGAAAGAATTGTCGTCGAATGAACTGATGACATGAAACTCATCTGGTTATTCTCCACTGTTATTAGTAAGTGTAACGCAGAATGAGGCTGTGAGGGAACAAATGTGCTTTTGTTTGTTTCAATTGTTAGGGTTAGCCGGTTGCCACCGTGTTCTGCAATAATTAACACCAATGGATGGGATGTACTGTGTTTCCTTCGATAAAGTGTCCAAATGTATTTCAATATTCTCGTCTCTCTCTTGGTGAAGTATCAAACTTTGCGTAATATTATTAAAATAATGCTGTGGCATCAAACTTTTAAGTAATATCATTAAACAAAATTTGAACCTTCAGGAGTTACATATATACGCGCGTTAGTTTTAGAAATAGAGATTCCAGATCTGTCATCTTGAAATTACACATATACGCGCGGCTTGTTTTAGACATAGAGATTCCAGAACTGTCACCTTGAAATCTTTTATATATCAGGACTGTAAGTAATAAATTTAAAGTTGATATAGAAATAATAAATTTAAAATTGGAAAACATTAAAAAAAAATTACATAATTTTTTAATATTAGTATAGAATTCTGTTACGGCAAAAAATATATATTATATTAAAATATTAGTTTAAATTAGTATATTATTTATGGTATTTTTTTAATCTAGTCTGCTTATTATTAAGAAAAGATTTATTGGAATCATAAATTTAAAATGTGAATTCTCCTCAATCCAAGTGTCTTGGTTTTTTTTGCTAGTGTTATATCATATATGAAATTAAAAAAAAAAAAAAACTAAACTCTTAGAGTAGTTAGACAATGCCTTATAAAATTATTATAATGAAAAATATAAAACTTGTACTTATTTTTATTACATATTTACTTGAATAAGTTAAATTTTTAAAAACAACTCATATTGCATTCTTAATTAAAATGCCAATAATATGTGGTTGTTAGTAGAGTTAATGTTGAAGAAATATGAAGTTGGGCATTGTGTGTGCCACCTCCTAAAGACATTACACATTAATGGCATGGAGGGGCGGGAAACTAGCCTGTGCAATGGTGAATGATGAGCTGGCATAGAGGATTGGCTTCTTTATTTGTGTGGTATGTTGGAAGTTTTGTTGGTTGCAGGCATATGTTGGAGAGGAGACAAGGGTAAGAGGATTGGCTTCTTTATTTGTGTGGTATGTTGGAGGTTTTGTTGGTTGTATGCATATGTTGGAGAGGAGGCAAGGGTTAGATCTTGAACTCGCAATTCTGTTTGTTAGTTTGTTCAATGGAAAGTGTGACATTGGCTTCCTGGAGATTCAATTGTGCTAGAATTTGTTCATATTTCAGGCCTTGATTATGCTCGTGAGGTTTCTATCTATTTTCACTTGTGTTCTTTCTTAGTCCTTTTCCTTGAGCTAGTTACATGGTTGGTTTTTCCAGTTCCTAAGGTGCTTTGTGTTGTTGGGCTACTTCTCTTGTTCGTTATTGTGTGTTTCTTGGTTTTCTATTGAGGTCAACGGGCCATTTCGTTCTCTGGTGTATTAGTTTTCAGATATTCTTTTCTTGGATTGCTTCAAGTCAAAAAAGTACAGATGTTATGAGATTTGGTCTATTTTTTACTATGGATTCCTATGGAAACGTTCACGTGTTAATTAGTTGCTTAGTTTTTCCTGAGTATTGTATCTATTATTTTGAGTCATATGTTGGTAGAGTTGCACGTTTCATGGTGTTGGGCATGAGGTTTATGTTGAAGGAGGTGAGACTCCATCTGTCCCTCCTGTAGTTTTGGTAGGCTCTAAATTACTTGTAAGGAGATTAGGAGATGATTTGTTGATATTAGGTCTATAGTGTCAAGTTGGTGTGTTTCATCCCCCTCTCTTGTTCTTTTGTAGGTTGTCTCCGTCTAGTGTGTCCCTTCTCCACATCATTTATGCCTCCTAAATAATGAATGCGCTATAAACGGGGAAGAGGTAGCAATGTTTCTCTGGTATAGAGAATGGTCAGACATTTTGCATATGATTTTATAGCTACATATTTAGATGTTATTCCTCCATAATTGAGTAAACAAATCAGTGAGTTGGACTCTCTAGATGTGGTGGAACGACAAGTTCATTCTAACTCAGAGTTGCTTGATAGTGTTTCAAAGAGGATTCCTAGCCCTGGCCTCTATAGGCACATGAAGAAACAATTTATGACCTCATTAGCTTTGCATCGACAAATGCTTACCTTTTTTAGACTAGTCCTTAAAGATAAGGAGATGAAGAACTATAATATCTTCTCCTCCCTAGAGGATGTTAAAAGAATGCTTTGAAATCAACAATTATGATTAGACAACCTAGATTCGTGTTTGGCTCACATAGAGGGTTACATTATGAGTGAATCTGAGAATGGAGATATTTTAGATCCCCCAGGGAGTTGGGAGCGTTGGTGGGCACTCTTGGTTTCTGTTGTTCATGTTGGTAGGTCTCAAATGCGTTATTGCTATTCATGCTGGTTTGGTTTGCAAGTGTGGTGTCCTATTGATCATTGTATTGTTGCGATTCTAGTAGATCTTTATTCTTCATGTATTAGCTTAATTTTGTGAAATTATCTGTTGAGAGATTATTTTGGCATCCCATGTTAAATATTTGTGGTGATATGGTGAAATCGATTCTAGTGGATCTTTATTCTTCATGTATTGGCTTAATTTTGTGAAATTCTCTGCTGAGAGATTATTTTGGCATCCCATGTTAAATATTTGTGGTAATATGGTGAAATCGCATCGTGTTTATGGTATGTTGGGGTAGGTTTGCTACTAGTATGGTGTTTGAATCTCTTAGAAGTGGCAATGCATATGTTGTCATTTCTATTCTTCTATGTCTTGCCCTTGTCCTCCTTTTTAACCATCTTAGTATTCAGATTCTGTTGACAATGCTTTAGATTTATGTTGTCGAGTTCTTGATCACCACTTGTACAGACTTTATGGAACCCTGTGTATTGTGCCAGAGTGTCAATTCCTGTTTTGTATAAGCAACAATTAAAAAGACCCACATAAGTGAGCTTAGCATTATGGCAGTAAATATTGTGGAGGCCACCTCTGGTCGGGTAGTAGTGCATGGTCAACCCATGACTCCTAGACTTATGTATTGAAAGGAATTGACTGCGAGACCTCTACCCAGATATATTAAATAATTAGGATTAAAAGGCATTTGAGAATTGAACGCTTATACACTGAAATTTAAAATTATCTTCAAGTCTTAAAATATATAGCTTTTAAAATCTCAAATTACCTTGCAATTTCAAAATATATAAATTTATAAAAAAATAAATTTTTTATTTGTAAATGATCTCACAATCTCTACATAAACGGAAATAAATAAATAAATAAAATAATAATAATAATAAATAAATAAAAATTAAAAGAAAAATAACTTCTTTGTTAATTGTAATTTTCATGAATAGGTAAGAAAATTACATTCAATGATACAACTATCCAGAAAAAAGAGAAAAAAAAAATGCCTCTAAAAAGATTTTTTCGTGTCTAGAAAATATCAGCAATAGATATATGTAGAATATAAATAAAAAATATAGACATATTATCTTAGAGAAAAAATATGAGAATCTGTAGTCAGTGAGATAGGGTGTCTACCTACAAGCCCTTTATGAAATGCTTGTAATAATATTCAGAAGTGTTTTCATCTATCTGCTCTAGGATCTTCCAAGTGCCCAGAATCTATGTAGCGCCTACTTTAGAGAGTGTGTTTGAACTGGAATTTCTTTCCTTGTAAATATAGAAACATGAAATCCAATCAAAAAAATGTTTTAACTCTAAAATCTCTTCAAGGATTGGGAATTATGTGTGCATGTGGCATATTGTAATCTCATTAAACCAATTTATAATAGTCTTTCAGTCACCAAAAATCCACAATTGTTGATCCCTTCTCTATAACAAACAAGAGGCGAATTTTAAGGATAAGTAACGTATCATAGTTATTTTTTCCTCTACCCAGCACGATCCAAAGCTTGAAAAAAATATTATCCCTAAGATATAATAAAACTTCTTTCCAACATTCACCCCCAGCAAATTAGGTCTCGTCAAAGAAAGCCTGGGAATAAGAATGGTTTACAACTTCAACTATGATGTTGCGCGACTGTTGATTTGGATCAGTAGCAAAAAGTAGAGAAAAAGTGGTCATGACCCGTGCAACCACCCTGTTAGGCCCCTATAATACTAGTGTAGCCCCCTTATTATTATTGTTGTTCCCATGTAGCCCCCATATTGTTATTTTTGTGCCCGATAGAAGCCCACTATCGTTAACGTTGTGCCTTCACAGTATTATTTTTATGTAGGATATCATTATATTGTGACCCCTTAGACTCATATATACACAAAGGAGGTCTTGTCATTTGTATCATCCAAGAATTTTTCATTTATGTAATGTAAAGGAGGTTTCCCCCTCGAATAATATAATTTTTAAGTCATTGATCTATCTTTTCTTCTATTTTGTGAGTTGGTTGCATAACATTTGGTAGCAGAGCTTTGAATTCTAGGGTTTCGCTGCTTCAAACATGCCATCGTGGAATTTTCACTATAACTTTGTTTCTATGAAGCTTCAGAAGCTCAAATTGAGATCACATGGGGCCAAAATCGTGGTGAATTTCTTGCCGGAATTTCAGATCTTGGTTCGCTACATTTTCTGAGATATGGTCCGAAGAAGTTAGGTTTTTTCATGGTCCAGAATTCAGTCTCAAACAAGTGACCGAGGGGAAATAGTCATAACTTTATCTTCAAGCATCGGATTGAAATTTGGTAAAAAGTGACAGAAAGAGAACAAACTATAGTTTCTTTTGTATCAATTTCAGGGCCAAAGGCTAAAAAAATGACATGTGGAATTGCATACAAATTATCTCTACTAAATCATTCCATAATCAGGTCATTATGGGAAATTTGCCATAACATTATCTTGGAGAATGAAATTTTGACCTGACTTGTAGCATTGGAAAGAAGAATCATATGCATACCACATGAAGGAATTTCATGCCTTGGAGGTCTGAAATTACAGAGTTAAAACCATTTAAAATATCAAACTCCTAAAAGCAAGAAAAATGTGTGTATTTATTTTAGAAATTTCATAACTTTTGTTTGAAAAATTAGCTTGAAGTGATTCCAATGGAATATTGAAGCATATATATCATTATTGGGTTCTAAAATTCCTGCAAAATAAAATAATTCTACACTCATTAATTCCTTAGAAAAATCTACTATGATGCATGCATTGGAAGAATTGCAACATGATATATCAAAATTACGAGACCAAGTGAAAAAAATTTCGCTCTCAGAAAGAGAAACCAAAATTGAACCAAAAGGGTACATGGATGCTTTAAAAGTAGAAATAAAAGGTGACATGGATGGTATAAAAGTAAACATGTAGGTTCTTAAAGTAGACATGGATATGATGAATGTCAAGTTGGAAGGGTTGATAGAGTTTCTGCAAGAAATACTTCCCGGTGGTGGCAAGGTAATCCATGAAAATCATGATGAGGACAAAAGGAATATGAATTATTATTTTAGAGACTCCAATTTTGGGTTTAAGAACCACCACATTCCAAAGATAGATATGAGGATGTAACACCCTCCTCCCACATCTACCAAAGTAACTAGCCAACCAGGGTAAACATGTGATGAAGAGTTATTATCATATGATTCAACTCCCTATGTGCCAATTAAGGAAGTAGAACCAATGAGACATAATAACACATACCTTCTACATCTGTAAAAAAACCCGGAGGATCCATCCAAACCTTCCAGGTGACTAGCCCCTGAGAAAAACTATTTTTTTGTTGCATTAATCTCTCATTTTCTCCCTTTCCAAGCCCTCCAAGCAACTACGAGCACCAATCGCTCCCATGAGCTTGCATGAGTGCGGCTGCAACCTTTTTATTTTAGTGCTATTCCAGCGAATGTAGGAATTAAGGCTAAATTTCAAGGCTAGGACCTAGGCCACTGCCCAGAACTCCATGACACTTCCAGGAACGAAATAAAGAAATGAAATAATGATACAAATGCAATTACTTGAAGAAGCACTCGACTGGACCCCTGATAGCCATGACAGGAATTTCTTCAAGCATGGCACAAACATGTAATCTACAAGTTTAAATGATATATCTAAGCATAGGGGTCTCACACTTATCTAAGAATCATTAAGAAGCATTGATGCCTCATCAAAATAACTTCATTACCGTCTATTAAGCCATACATTCATCGTACATTTGATATTTAACCAAAACATGATGAAAGCCATGCATTATCACTGTCATAAATCTGAGTCATAACCAACATAAATATCAAGGATATAACAACCATATAAACTACATATAAACAAGTATATTTACCCATCAATACAAGAGGAAAGAACTCTTATTTCCATAAGAAAAATGCAACCAAGTCTCAGACCTCCACGTACCACCTGACGATAGACATGGCCGAACCAAATATTTCTTTCAGATAGTCACCCTCGTGCCATATTCCGAGCATGAATGTGGGATCTCATAAAACACATCAATCAAAACCAAACCAAGGATTCCAAAATCCAAACCACCTCAACCCTCAACTAGTGACTCCACCTCACGATCAAACATCACTAACCATCACCAAATCGGTATCTACCCAAGTTTTCCATGCCTCTAAAGCGTTTGTTCCAACTAGGGCTTCTAGCACTAGTAACTCAACCCACAATTATCGTTGGGCTTCCAAAGCATTTGTCTAACCTGGGATTCCAAGATTAGTAACTCAACCCACCAAGGGCTTCTAGAGTGTTTATCCAACCAAGGCTTCCAGGACTAGTAACTAAAACCAAGTTGTTACAGGGCTTCCATAGCATTTTTCCAACCAATTCTTCCAGGAACTAATAACTCAACCCACAACCAAAGGCACAAGAAAACCAACTAGAAAACAAAGGTAAAACCCACAACACCGTGGCTATCCAGGAAATGGAAAGCCTAGGAAAAACCACTCTCAATCCAGGAAATCCTCCATGCCATTAAAAAATCATGATCAAGAAACCACATGCATATGCCATGCATGCCAAAACTAGTGGGGAAAACATACATGAAACTCAGTACTTTCAAACAAAATCTGTTATAGCTGATGATCTTGTTGTCCTCTTGCACTTTCCTTATCTTCCTTTTCCTTCTTGCTCCAAATCCAAAGTATGCCACACTCCTCCAAGAGTGCTCCAAGAAAACTCTAGGTGTCCAATTGTGTGAGAGAGAGAGAGAATAGAGAGAGATCTCCAAAACTGAGTTGAAAAAAATTTCGTGAATTGATCCTCAAAATACTTTTTATGAATGGGGCCTCTAATTTCTTCAATTTTCCATTATTTTCATTAATTTTTCTCCTCGCATGCAACCTATGACCTTTCACCTTATTTTTCTCCTAATTTCCATTATTTTCAATAAAATGCCAATTAATGCCTCCTGCCTTTCCAAATCCTTTGTCATTGCCTTTGCCAGTTTCCATAGTCATAATAAACCATATGAACACCCATGCTAGGATATTTTTCCCAGAATTCAACTTGGAATATGTGTCCCATGACCATGGTCTTATTATTTTTCCTTTATTAACTTTTATTACATGGAATTTTCACCAGGGTTGTTATAGAACCCACCCCCTTGGGGAAACACTATCCTCGGTGTCTAATGACACCTACCACCAACAATACTAATATATGCAAAAACATACTTCCCATGGAGATTTATTTGCAATGATCAACCTGTTGAGAAGAAAACCAACATGAAAACATGACAAATATAACATCATAATTACATGACACCCATACTGCTTATTGGAGCTTTATAACATAGCTCATGGTGGTATTTACATCCATATACATATGTACATATACCAAAGACATATATCAAGGACATTTGCTCAACCAGTGAATAGAGAAGGATACATGGCCTGCATCTAATCCATGATCTCCCATGTAGCTTCATCAGGCCCAAAATGCTTTCATTGCACTTTAACTTGCTTGATTTCTCGGTTCTATAGCATGAGCACCTTTCTCTGCAAAATACGTCATGGTTCCAGCTAGAATTCTCCTTCTGGCTCCACTTGCAATACAGACCAATCAATCACATCAAAATATTTAACATAATTCTTAAGAAATGACACATGGAAAACATCATATACTTTCACTGTTGAAGGCAGTGCAAGTTGGTAGGCTACTGGCCCAATCCTCTCAAGAATCCTTAAAGGTCCGCAAAATCGAGGTCCCAGTTTGGCACATTATCCAATCTGCAAGGAGATCTTATTGGGATTGATGCACAAGTACACCTATTCGCCAACCTAAAACTCCTTAAGCAACATGTTCCGGTCTGCATAGATATTATGCCTATCATGTGTTGCTTTCAAATTCTTCCTTATTATATGCATTTATTGTTCCATTTCTACCAACATGTTTGGTCCAATCAACACCCTGTTAACTGGATCACTCCAACTTATGGGAGTATTGCAACTCTGCCCATACAATGCCTCAAATGGACTCATCCTCAAATATTCATGATACCCATTGTTGTGAGTGAACTCTAACAGTTGAAGATAATCTTCCTACTTTCGTTGTTGATGCATCACATACATCCTCAACATGTCCTCCAATATCATGTTCACCCTCTTTGCCTTTCCATATTTCTGTGAATGATAAGTTATACTGAAGGTCAAATTTGTGCCCAAACCTATAAAAAACTCCTTCCAAAACTTGGAAGTGAACTTCGCATCCCTGTCTGACATAATATTCTATGGAATACCATGCAATATGACCACATCACTTATGAAGACTTGTGCTACATCATTCAAGGAGTATGTAGACTTCATTGGAATGAAGTGTGATACCTTCATCAACTTGTCCACCACAACCATGATGGAATCATATTTTATAGATTTCCTTGGTAAACCGGTGATAAAGTATGTGTAAATGACATCCCATTTCCATTCTAGAATCAAAATCAACTCTAGTAGTCCACCTGGATTCTTGTACTCTTCTTTTACCTGTTTACAATCCAAGCACCTAGCCACAAACTCTGCTACGTCTATCTTCAAATTCATCCAATAATAAAACTTCTTCACTGCTATCAGTGTCTTTTGATGGCCTGGGTGACCTAAACACGATTTCACATGAAACTCCCTCAAGATCACCTTCTTGAGTTCATTTTTTTCTAGCACATATATCTTGTCTATAAACCTCATCAAGCCATCTACTGTGAGACGATAGTCCACATCATGTGCACTTGTACCTGTACTCTGATGCAATCTGTGCCTAAGCTCCATATACCTATCATCCTGTTGACCTGCCTGCGAGATCATATCCTATATATATATCCCATAGGAACTCATAGTTATTATATGATTCACTTGTATCTTCCTGCTAAGAGAATCTACAACCATGTTCTCTTTACCTTTAATATACCTAATCTCAAAGTCGAACTCACTAATCGTGGCTAACCATCTAGCTTGCTTGGTGTTCATATTCAATTGGTCAAACAAATATCTCAACCCATTGTGATCACTCATCATACAAACCTCATTCCAATAAGATAATACCTCCACATCTTCAATGCATGGATGATCGTTTCCAACTCAAGATCATGTGTTGGATAATTTTGTTCGTGCTCATTCAACTTATGTATTCATAGCATACTATTTGTCCCTTCTATATAATAACTCCACCAAGTCCTCTCTTTCAAGCATCTGTACATACCACAAACTCCTTTTTCGGATCTGCGATCTTTAACACTAGAACATGTGTCAACAACTGCTTTAACTATTCAAAACTAGATGCAAATTCCTCTGTCCCTTCAAACTTCTTACCTTTCCTTTACAATAATGTGATAAGATAAGAAATATGTGAGAAGTTCCTGATGAACCTCCTATAATAACCTATAAAACCCATGAAGGACCTTACCTCATCCACATTCTTAGGAGTTTCCCACTCCATGATAACTCTTACCTTTTCTAGATCCATTGTTATGCCTTCCTTGGAAACCACATGTCCCAAGTAATGTACCTTCATCTGAAATAAAATGCACTTGCTGAGCTTATCATATAGCTAATGATCTCTCAACAATCTCAATATTTATGTTAAGTGTTTGGCATTATCTTCTTCATTTTTATAATATACCAATATATCATCAATGAACACAATAACAAACTTGTCCAAATAAGGACGCAACATGTTATTCATCAAGGAAATAAAGTAGCTGGAGAATTATTCAAACCAAATGGAACTACAACAAACTCATAATGTTTTTACTTGGTCCAAAAATCTATCTTGTGAATGCCACATCTTCTTTAATGTGTACTTGATGATATCCTGATCTTATATCAATCTTCGAGAACACTGTTGCTCCCTTCAACTGATCAAAGAAATCATCAATCCTTGACAACATATACATGTTCTTGATGGTCACCTTTTTCAACTACCTGTAATCGATGCACAATATGAGAGTACCATCCTTCTTCTTGAAAAAAAATACTGGTGCACCCCAAGGTGATACACTTGGCCTAATGTATCCCTTGTCAAGCATTTACTTTAACTACAACTTTAACTCTACCAACTCAATAAAAAAATCACTTCCCTGTGAGGTGGAAACTGTGAAATATCTGTGAGAAATACATCCTAAAACTATTGTAGAACTGGGTACCTGCTTAACACACTCGCATCCTCAACTTCCTTACCTTTGTCACTACAAATGTGTACTGCAAATAACATACATCCTTTCCTGTGACTACGCTTCGCCTAAATAGTTGTTACCATCCTAACTGATGTTACTTTCTTCTTACCTCGCAAGACTCTTTGTTCCCCATTGTCATCCAAGCACTCAATAGCCTTCTCATAACAATCCACCTTGGTCCTATGAAGATACAACAAGTTCATACCCAAAATAATGTTATACGCTCCTAATGGTAATATATTCAGATGTGCTGATGTAGACATACCATTTAACTCAAATGCACAAGCTCTTACCCAATGATGAACTCGATTCTTTGTATGTGTAGCCAACTGCACTAACCTAGACTCTGCATGCACTTCTTTATTCAAACCACACTTATCCACCAAGTCAATATTAACATAACTATAATTAGATCCAGGGTCAATCAAAATAGAAATAACTTGATCACAAAGCTTGCCCTCCATCTCGATAATAGATGTATGGTGATTTGTCTGCTTGTTATCCAATGCTGCATAGATCCAAGAAACACTCTATCCCACATTCCCAACATTTTTCGCCTCCTAAGCATTGCAAATATGCATTCTACCACTCTGACATTGTGGAAAATCTCTCATGCGATGTTCTTTGTCACGAGTCCAACATTGTATAGGCTTCCAGCTTGCACCCTTGTTCTACTCCTCAAACTGAAATGCCTTTTTGTCATATGCATTGAAATTCTTTTGCATTGTTTCATTCTCTTCGTTACTTGTGTCTTGAGGCCTTTCTCTCTTATTATCCCATTTTCCTTTATTCTTATCATTACCCTTCCAATCCTTCTTAGTCTCAGATCTTCACTTTGATTTCTCATAACAATTCTTTAGCTTCTAGATGCTCTCCTCCAATGATCTAGGTTCATCAAACTCAATCATGTCTTTGAATGATATCGGTAACCCGCTTATGAATCTCTAAATCATGTCCTTCTCCTCCTTGAGGTAATTCACATACCTCAACAACTCCATAAATATGTTAGTGTACTCCTCATCGATCATAGAGCTCATCTTTATCTCATAGAACTCTTTTCACATGTCATCATAGTATTTCTCTGATAGATACTTCTTCCTTAATAGTCTCTCGAACTCACTCCAAGTTAACTCCTCTTCATGAATATCTCTGACGTTATTTACATCTTCCCACCAAATATCCGCTTTACCTTTAAGACTCAATGTAGCTATTATGGCCTTCATGTTCCCTGAGTAATCATGTAACCTAAAGAACTTATTCATTCCAAGCAACCATGCTTCTGCATCCTGTGATTTATTTATCTCTCCATCAAATGTAGGTGGCTTTTATTTCTTAAACTCATCCTAAAAATATCCCCTATCACTCCTCCTATAAGGATGATAATTATGACGATCATAGTGTATGTCAGAACCAAAATTATAATAGTACCTGTGTCTATCACCTCTCTTATCTAGAGTGTCCAAGAACCTGCCATCTTTGATTGTGCCATCTCTATATGACCTGTGACCACCATGAGACCTACTTCCATATGCCCCATTAGTCCCATCCTCCTATCCATAGCTAATCCAAAGTGGTCCTTTTCTCTGTGACTCTGAAAAAATATGAAGGATAATTACTCCATTAACCTCTGCTTGTTTCTCCAGTGCATGTATGATTCTATAATTATCTGCTTTGCAACTCCTTATTTCTTCCTTCAAAATTCTCAATGTGTTTGCTAAGTCAGAAGAGTGTCCAACACCATGTTGCTCATCTGATTCATAGGGAGAATATTTGTAATCTACCATCTTGCTTGTCATCTTTGATCTCTTTCCTTCAAGGCATATTATGTCAGCTAAACCAAATCATAAAAAAACCAACATACCTTAGCATCATTCAGGGAGGATATCAACTACGAGATCAACCAATCAACATAATACATGTATAAACATCATAACAGCATGTAAATATGTAGCATATAGATTAAAAAAAAACATATAAACATCATTACATCCATCGTAGAGTCATCAATGCATGACCATGTCATTCACATACCATGACCTCATGGATGACAACAAAACCATACCAATGTACACTTGACAACATGTAAGCACTTGACATGCATGAACAATGCATAACCAATCATACACTCATGATGACACATTCCACAACAACCCCATCAACCTTCATATGATGCCATCACTGCGACCATGAACAACACCATGCATATGCTATAAGAAAATATACCATAAGAATAAGGTACACATATGCAACCAACATTAATGCATGACCAACACACTACCCATCCAGTCTGAGGGGTGAACCATGCTCTAGTACCACTCCGTAACACCCTCCTCCCACATCTACCTAAGTAACTGGCCAACCAACGTAAACATGTGACGAAGAGTTACTATGATATGATTCAACTCCCTATGTGTCAGTTAAGGAAGTGGAACCGATGGGGCACAATAGCATAGACCTTATACACCTGCAATAGAACCCCTAAGAGCCATCCAAACCTTCTAGGTGAATATCCCCCGAGACAAACTATTTTTTTTTGGACTAACCCCCAGTCGCTCCCTTTCCAATCCCTCCAAGTGACTGAGAGCCCCAGTCACTCCCATGAGCCTGCATGAGTGCGAATTCAACCTTTTTCTGCTAGTGCTATGCCAACAACTGCGTGATTTAAGGCTAAATTTTAGGGCTAGGACCTAGGTCACTGCCCACAACTCCATGAAACTTCCAATAATGAAAGATAACAATATAATAATGATACAAATGAAATTTCTTGAACAAGGACTTGACTGGATCTTTGCTAGCCATGACAGGAATTTTTTCAAACATGTCACAAATATGTAATCTACAGGTTTAAACGACATATCTAAGCATAAGGGTCTCACACTTATCTAATAATCATTAATAATAATTGATGTCTCATCACAATAACTGCATTACCATCTATTAATCCATACATTCATTGTAAATTCAGTATTTAATCAAAACACGATGAGAGCCATACATTATCATTGTCATAAATCTCAGTTATAACCATCATATAACCAACATATAACCAAAAGAAATAACAAGGATATAACTACCATATAAACCACATATAAAAAAGTATATTTACCCATCAATACAAGAGGAAATAGCTATTATTGCCATAAGAAAAACACAACCAATTCTGGGACTTCCATGTACCACCTGACCATAGGCATGGCTGAACTAAATCTCTCTTTCATATAGTCACTCTCGTGTCATACATGGGATCTCATAAAACACATCAATTAAAACCAAACCAAGGCTTCCAAAGGCCAAACCACCTAAACCCTCAACCAGTGATTCCACCTCATGGTCGGACATCACTAACCATCACCAGATTGGTCTCTACCTAAGTTGTTCAGGGCTTGAGATCATTTGTTCCAACTACGGCTTCCAGGACTAGTAACTCAACCCACAACTATCATCAAGTTTCTAGAGCATTTTTCCAACCAAGGCTTCCAGGACTATTAACTCAAACCAACAAGGTCTTCCAGAACATTTTTATAACCAAGGCTTCCAGGACTAGTAACTCAACCCACAACTGTCATCGGGCTTCTACAACATTTTTCCAACCAAGGATTCTAGGACTAGTAACTCAAATCACCAAGGGCTTCCAGAGCATTTTTACAACCAAGGCTTCCAGGACTAGTAACTCAACCCAATTTGTTACAGGGATTCTAGAGCGTTTGTCCAACCAAGGCTTCTAGGAACTAATAAATCAACCCACAGCGAAAGACACAAGAAAACCAACCAGAAAACAAAAGTAAAACCCACAACACCATGACTATCAAGGAAATGGAAATGATAGGCAAAACTACTATCAATCTAGGCAATCCTCCATGTCAATGACAGATCATGGCCAAGAAACCACAAGCATGCCAAAACTAGTGACGAAAACATACATGCAACTCGGTACCTACAAGAAAAACATGTTGTAGCTGCTAATCCTGATGTTCTCTTGCGATTTTTTGCTCTTCCTTCGCCTTATTTCTCCGAATCCCAAGTATGCCACACTCCTCCAAGAGTTCTCCAAGAAAACTCTATGTGTCTAAGACTATGAGAGGGAAAGAATAGAGAGAGAGCTCCAAAACTGAACTGACAAAAAGTCTGTGAACTAATCCTCATAAGCCTTTTTATTAATGAGGCCTCTAATTTCTTCAAATTTCCATTATTTTCCTTCATTTTCCTCCTCACATGAAATCTGCGACCTTTCACCTTCCTTTGCTCCTAATTTCCATTATTTTCATAAATAAAATGGCAATTAATTCCTCATGCCTTTCGAAATCATTAGCCATTGCCTTTTCCAATTTCCATGGAAATAATAAACCATATGAACACCCACACTAGGATTGTTTTCCCAATATTAATCTTGGAATATGTGTCCCATGACCAAGGTCTTATTATTTTGCATTTATTAACTTTTATTACAAGGAATTTTCACGAGGGTTGTTACAGAGGATGTTTGATAGCAAGGATCTAGTAACATGAATACTACAGATGGAGCAATATTTTGATCTACATGATGTGAAACCCTCACAAAAGGTACGCATTGCATCTTTATATTTAAAACCAAATCAGTTTGTATGGTATAGATGGCTATGTTCTCATAACCACTTGTCGCCTCATCAATTTTTACAGAATAAATGATAGCACATTATGAAGAAACACAGAGAAACACCTTCTTTAGCCAATTAATAAATCTCAAACAAAAGGGGTCAATAATGGAGCACGTTGAAAAATTACAAAAATTGAATATTAGGGTAACTAATATTCCAGTGGAGCATAGGATTGATGTATTCATAGGGACTTTAAAATATAACATCCAACATGAGGTTCGCCTTTGGGAATTTGATTCATTAAAGAAGGCATTCAGGGTGGAAAGAAAAGTTGAAATAAAAAATATGGCAATAAAGAAGTCTACCACTCATAACTATAAAGATGGAAGTTTTGCTTCTCCTAGTCTTCCACAACCTACAAAGTTGACACCACAACAATTGGAGGGAAAAAGAGCAAAAGGGATTTTTTATAGTTGTGATAGCAAATACACTAAAGGTTATAAGTGTGATGGGAAGAAATTATTCTACATAGATTTTGAAGAGGAGGAATAAAAGGAACAAGAAACATCAAAAGAGTAGGATATACACCAGGAACCAACCCCAGAGAAAGAAGAAATGAATCTGACCATATCTTGTAATGCATTGGAAAGAATTACCACTCCTCAAAATTTCAAGATAGAAGGATATATCAAGAACAAAAATGTAATAATGTTGATTGATTCGGGTAGTACCCATAATTTTGTTCATTGTAAGATAGCAAGGAATTGAATTTCCTCCTATATCCAACACCATAGTTTCAAGTGATGGTTGCAAATTGAAGAACTATAAATTGCTTTGGAAGGTTCCATAATATCAGGCTAACCATGGGGGAACATGTATTGAATATTCCAATGCTTTCCAGTCTAATGGGTGGTGTTAATGTTGTAATAGGAATCCAATGGTTACAATCTTTGGGGATGATAGCTTTCAATTTTCAAGAAATTTTTTATTTTTTTTTTGGAAGGAAAGGAGGTTGAATCAAGGGGTATCACAGGGGAAAAATGAAATATAATCAACTCTAATGGCATCACAAAGCTTCTGAAGAAATAAAAACGAGGCATAATTGCACAATTATGCTCACTAGAGGTTCAAACATCGAAATCATTTATTTCTCCATATATCCAAAAAGTATTGGGAAATCATTCCAAGGTGTTTGAGACTCCCAAAGGCCTCCAACCTATTCGTGATCATGATTATTCTGTTCACTTGATTCCGGGAAGTGTTCCTCCAAACATCAGGCAATACAAATATCCTTATGGCCAAAAGAGTGAAATTGAATGTATGATTGCAAAAATGCTAGAGGCTAGTATAATTCAACCTAGTCAAAATTCTTTCTCTGCACCAATAGTATTGGTGCACAAGAAGGATGGATCATGGCATATGGGTATAGGGAGCTCAACAAGCTCACTATTAAAGATAAATTTCCCATTCCTGTCATCAATGAATTGTTGGATGAATTACATGGAGAAATTTACTTCACCAAGATGGATCTTCATTCAGGATATCATCAAATTAGAATGAAGACTGCAGAAATTCCTAAAACATCATTCAGAACTCATGAGTGTCATTATGATTTTTTTGTCATGCTTTTTGGCCTTACTAATGCACCTTCCATATTTCAAGGTTTGATGAATTCCATTTTCAAAACCCTCCTTAGAAAATGTGCATTAGTATTTTATGATGATATACTAATCTACAACAAGTATATCCTTGAGTCAAGTAGCTATTTTAGTTACTAAATGTTTAGAAGACTAAAATTACTCCAATGATTTTTTTTTGACAATCAAGGATCAGTGCAAAGATCTACCAAATCATTTTGAAATTTTTCCAGACATTGTTGAATTACTTGGAAATTCCCAAGCACTTGCTAGTCATGTAGGATAGGCTGATGCATTAGCAAGCACTACAAGAGGTCTTGAAAGGCATCCGAGTGGGAATTATCTACTTGAACGTCGTGGGAGAAATATGGCCAGTTTGGATGATGATAGATGGGCCAAGCCGGTGGATGATTTTGCTGTTGGCTGTGATATGCGGATGGATGCGGGTCTAAGTGGTTCCTCTTCTATGTTTCAACTTGGCCAAAGTTATAATACTGGCTTTGCAAGAAATACTTGTGCAGCACAAATGAGTATGAATGGCATCCTTCCTGGAGGGCCTTATGTGCAAGCATAATTTCCACAAGTTGGACTAGCGAGAAATAATTCTGATGCTGATAGGTGGCAACATGCTTCTAGTTTGCATAAGGGTTTGATTCCTCCTCCACAGCCTTCTCTGCCACAATTCATAAATTAGAGAACTGATATGAAGTGGGCAATGCCTTGATGAGGATTAGTTGAAAAAGTGACAAATTAAATCCATCCTTAATAAATTAACGCCCCAAAACTTTGAAAAACTTTTTGAACATGTCAAAGAAGTGAACATTGACTCTGCATCATGTCTTCATGGTATAATATCTCAAATATTTTTCAAATCCTTGATGGAGCTGACTTTTTGTGAAATGTATGCAGAATTTTGTTTTCAGCTTGCTGCAGGATTACCAGATTTTTATGAAGATAATGAGAAGGTTGTTTTCAAGCGAGTTCTTTTGAAAAAATGTCAAGAAGAATTTGAAAAATATGAAAGAGAAGAGGCAGAGGCTAAGAAAGAAGAAGATGATGGTGAAAAAATCCTTTTAGTAGAATAAATACAAGAGAAGAAGGTTGTAGCACAACGATGAATGCTAGGAAATATAAGGTTTATTGGTGAGCTTTATAAAGAAAGTATGATGACCAAAAGAATTATGCATGCATTCATCAAGAAATTAATTGGTGAATTTCAACACACAGAGGATGAAAATGTTGAAGCTTTGTGCAAACTAATGAGCACTATTGGTCATATGATTGACCATTCAAAGGCTAAGGAACATATTGATGCTTACTTTGATAACATGACAAAAATGTCCAATACCCAAGGGCTTCCCTCTAGGTTGAGGTTCATGTTGAAGGATCTGATTGATATAATGAGGAATGGATGGAAACAAAGGTGGAAGGTTGAGGGCCACAGGAAAATAGAGGAAGTGCATCGAGATGTTGTGCAAGAACTACATGGACAAGGAAGTCGCTCTCGAGGTACCAATATGGGACATGCAGGTCAGAGGCTTGTGACACGACTTGATCATGGTGTGAGAGGACCTGCGATGCCACCTTACATGGCATGTGCACAAATGGGTTCACTTCCACATATGTGTGGGTTTAAAGGGCCACAACCCCATATGGGACCACGTGACTGTGATTCACCAGTCAAGATACTTAGATTGTGGATTGGGCTCAATTTGAAAATTGGTCTATGCCAAGCCCTTCAACACACAGAGCTACTGATGATGGCTACTTGACTCTTGTTCCTAAGGGAGGTCTTGGAAATGGAATACGAGGGAGGGCTCAGCCTCTGCCATATTCTAAGAGTTCTCTAGCAGATATTCCACCATTCACATCTCTGAGTAATAGATGAATATGTGTATGTCCGATTTTAGGTTGCAGTTCTGACCAGATTCCAGTTGGTATGAGAGATGAAATTTTGACAAGGACTTTTGCTGCAAAAAAACCTTTATTTTCAAAATCACATGTCCAGGAAATAAATGTTTTCGATAATGATAGAAGAGAGTTTAAGAATTCATACTCATCAGGTGACAAAGGTGGGAAGATTGCAAATGTTGAATTTCAACAAGTGACAAGGTTGTGTCAATCATGGCAAAAACAAAGTGGTTGAAACAAGGGTCAAACCATGCTGCCAATAGGAAAATAAAACTACTAGAAGAAGGGGTGGGCGACATTTTGGTTGGCAGAAAAGGATCTACCAACATCACCTCGAAGAAGCATGTAGTTTCGAGAGTAGTTTTCTAGGAGAGGTGGGAAGGTATTGTCAAAAGTCGTTGGTGGAAGAACTATGGCCTACACGCAAGCTTGCACTTGAAAAAAACAAAACCACAAGAATCATAAGGTGGAAACTCACTAAGAAGGAAGCAACACGTGCTAGACTAGTCGACACCACTCAGTCGTTGAGAAATCGCGAGGGAAAAGACACACAAATGACCAATAGAAGGGAAGATTTCAACATAATTAGTTTGTGGATGGAGTGCTATCAGAGATAGCTAGACCTATGTCATTGTAGGTTTAGTAGCCACCACACATGTGGTCGAGTAGCCTAATTTAATTCACAGTGATGTGTCTTCAGGCACAATATGACCGAGAATTGGAGCAACTACAGTTAACAAGCTGGGAAGCGCATAGATTGTAGTCATAAGTAAGCAAGTGGTGTGCAAGATCCTATGTCAAACTTCTTGTGCCTACATCCAAAATAGTCTTGCCTTCAAAATGGTTCACATTCTCAAATATGGTTTTTTAATAAGCATCCATCCTCACGTGTCACATTTGGGAAAAGAGTTGTAGGGAAACTCCACAATTCTCTTACTGCCCATGTCCTTCCTTGTACCGAATCACTAACATTTGTGCATATCCTTTACTAAATAGCCAATCTTTTCTCTCTTCAAAATCTCATAATTATAATGAACAATTTCCTCAATATGGTGTTTATCAACAAACTTTTCCTCATGAGCAGGTGTCTCATCTCGAGGAGCAATTTTCTCATCAACATACCATTTTGAGGGAATTTATAAAGAGGATGATAGAATAAATTTAAGAGCAATAGTTAAAGATGACTTCATATTTCCCCAATTTTATAGGTGAGCTGGGTAATGAGGCATTGCTAGATCAAATATCCAAGGAAGAATTACAAACAATTTTGCACTGTTTCCAAAAGTATAAGAACCCTCAGCCACTTCGCAGGACAATATAATTCTTCTAGGGGTTCTATGACTTCTTTCAAACATAGCAACTAAGAATTGCTGAAAAATTAAAATATACATGCAGGATTTGGGAGCTTTGAATTCAACATTTCAGGCTTTAATTCCAAATATTAGACAAGAATGAGATGATTTCAAACCCATATCACTATGTAATTGCATCTACAAAACCATTGCAAAAGATAGTGCATGTAGGGTCAAAATCCACTAAGCTGATTTTGTGTCATTAGAACAAATTTTCATCCTTCCTGGGAAACAAATGAAACAAATTAGATTCAAATTTTATAGATATAAAAGATAAAAACAAAAGTAAAAGTCTTTGTTTGATTGTTACTTGACTCTACTGTGGGCATGTTACAAGAAATTTCCTTGGAAAAAGGACGGGGAAACAATGCATATCACATCTTGGATATAGTTCATTCGTTGTTAGAGATCGCTTAGCCACTTGAGCCATCGACTTTGGAAATGTTTCTAGTAGGAATTCCTATGGTTTTTAATGTTGTGATTATTTCACTGCATGGTTATTTTGGGCAAGCAAATGTTTTAGGAATGCCAGACATGACATCGGTGGACAGGTAAACAAATATTTTATAATTGCAATTTCCACCATGATATCCTCTCTTTATTGCTTGATTGTATTTTGGATGTTTTTTTTTATTTTGTTTTGTCTTTTAAATATGAAATTGAAAATACTTAGTGTCATGTTCATTTAAACAAAAACCAAAGCTTGAAGATGAAATCAATATTACACTATATTGATTGGAATCCTTATAGCTATTTTGTGTTAAAATATTTTCGTGACTATCAGAAAAGGTTAATTTCATGTTGGTATTTGAGTACATGTTGTTTATGTACTTGACTAATTTCATGCGTTATAAAATGAAATGTTGTGAATAAAACAACAAGGATTAAACATCACACCTCATATTATTTGTTTTCACAAGTTATCTACATCTTGAGCTTGTTAGCATATAACTTAGTTGACATGATTTTTCCTAAGCTTTCCTTGAAATTTGAATACTAAGTTACTAAGGTGTTCTTTTCTATATATGTCGACATTTTATTTGCTTTGTTTATACAGGTTATATGTCCACATTATAGTGGCCATTATCGCCCCAATGAAGAAAATTTGTTCTATTTTCTTACTTGTATGGGGAAAAATGGCTTTGACATTGCTGATGTTGAGGTATATGTCATATAAACTATTTATAGTCTAATTTAGTTTATATTCTAGTTTTCATTGTCTTTCATGTCTTACACTCTACATTGTATCTTCTTTTGTTTTTAGAAAATGAACTCAGTATTGATGGTAAGAAGCAAGAATAGAAAAAAGAGGGGAGCAATAACATTGGAGCGACAAATGCAAAAAGAGAGAGAGGAGAACTAGTCTGGTGATACCCTTAGAGCCAATATCCCACATAAGACACACATATAAAGATTGATGGTCAAGTCTTTCGAGTTTGTGAATTCACCTACAATGCCTTGACAACGCAATGAAAATGTTTTGAAGTGATGAAACATCATTTTGTGTGTAAATTGTAGTCCAACCAATATTAAGTTGGAAATCCATATTGTAATACTTTACCATTTCATATAATATAATTTATGTGGTTGAAATTATTTATAGTAGCATTTGATATTGTTTAGTATTCTAATTAACATATGCAACTTTGTGTTTTCATATTAGATGAACATGCACATTGTATGACATTTTTTAAATCATATAAATTAATTTATGTTGATTAATAATAAACACAAAATCAATTTGAAACTATTAAATTAGTAGTTTGTATAATGAATATGAAACTACCAAAAAAGGATAAATGACTATTGCAAATGATAAATTTGTGATTACAAATGATGATTAAATTTTGCATATATATGACTATTAGTAGCTAATTTACAATGTCTTATAACACGACCAAAATTTAGTCATATTTCTTTGGTCATTAATTGGTTTCAAACTATGACTAAAACTTGCATATATATGACTATTAGTAGCTAATTTACAGTATCTTATAACATGACCAACATTTTGGTCATATTTCTTTGGTCATTAATTGGTTTTCTCGGGTGATCATATAGTAATATATTTTGTTGTATATTTGGTCATTAATTGTGAAATTAATGACCAAATTAAAGATTAAATCAATGACAAAATCAATAATCAAATTAATGACCAAATTAGTGACTAAATTAATAATCAAATCAATGAATAAATTAATGACCAAATCACTGATTAAATTAATGACCAAATATACTACTATACAACAAAATTGAGATAACCAATTAATGACTAAGCTAAAAACGACTAAAAGTTGGTCGCGTTATAAGATAGTGTAAATTAGCTACTATTGGTCACCGATGGAAAAATAGTCGTTTATATGCAAATTTTAGTCGTTTTTTTAGTAATTAATTAACCATTTTCTACTAGTGATAGAAACAGACTGGTGCGTTCGTAAGAAACAACATCGGTGCGCCTCCGCGCACCAGAACAGGGTTAAATAATAAAAAAAAAGTTACAGCCAAAAAACCGCATTTTTCACTTTTCTCACTGCTCCAGAGCTCTCAATCGCCAATGCCCTCTACAAGAGAAAGCATCGGTCGCACAAAACATTGGCACACCGGACACCATGTGCTTCATACACCCGCCCGGTGCATCCTATTACTATACAGCACCAGTGCTTCACAACTATTCTGCCCTAGTGCATCATAAAACACCATGCCAAAACATAAACAGCTCGGTGCAGTGTTAAGGAACCGCACTGGTGCATCATAAAACACCACGCCAAAACTGAAACCACCCGGTGCGGTCTTAAGCAACCACATCGGTGCGCCTATAAAACCTCGTGCACCATAACAAGGTTAAATAAATATATATATATATATATATGGCCAAAAAATCACATTTTTCACTTCCCTCAGTGCTCCAGAGCTCTCAAGCACTAGTGCAATTTCTCCTTCTATGATTTTCCCTGACATCGGTGCTCCCATTGCACCCATTGCAAGCACTGCTGCTGTGCATTTCCCACCAATCTCCAGCTTGCATTTTACAAAACGATGGGCAAATTTTCTTTTGTAAATTCTACAGCCAATATGCCTCCTCGACGGTGAAATGTACAGGTATTTTTCTTGTTTTTCCATAATTAAGCTTTTTAGTGGATTAGAATTTGAAACCTTAAAATTAACCCTTTTTTTCTTCTTTTTTTGTCACGTGGTGTGCATGAGCCATTCGGCTTGCACCGATAAGCAGTGTTGCTTGTCAAATTTACAGGTTCAACCACAACTGGTGCTAACGGTATTTGCACCGTGTCTGGGGCAGTACCGAATTGTGCCCCACATTATTTTAAAATTTAAAAAAATGTGCAGTGCGGTCATTTAGCCGGTCACACCGTTGACCATGGGAATAGCAACATGGTGCGTTGACGGAAATATCCACCCCTATGTCTGTCAGCGCACCGCATTCGGCATTTCGACAAGGTCAATGGTGCGGCCTAGTAAAAGACCACACCGTTGACTATGTAATTTTTCAGGAAGTCGGTGCGCTGACACGACTATACGCGTTGGGGCATATATTTTAGTCAGGGCACCTCTCTTCTAACACCATATATAGTCAACGGTGCTTTAAAAAATTTCAGGTGCATCGCATACGGTGTGTTTTATGTCATCTGGGGTATCTCCTCCAGTGTGCTACAAACAAACGTCTCACCAGAATCGGTGCATGACTGTTTTTGTGGCGCACCGACTGGTCTATTTTTTTTTCCAAAAAACATTATATATGTATATTCCTAAATACATGTATGATTTAATAAAAAAAAATTATTTAATATGTCAATGATTCAGAGAGAAGAGGAGGAACAACAACAAAAACAGGCAGAGCAGTATGACATGCTTCGCCAGTGGGAGGCACGAGAGAGGGAGAGAGATGCATACCCTTGCCCTATTATAGCAGATACCAAGGGGCTCCTAAGGCAGGTAGGCCTCCTCAAGTTCTATGAGGAGGCTACTTCCCTAAAGGCCCATAGTGTGTTTTTGAGACATCTTATCTGCAAGTGGAATGCCCACCAACAAGCTTTCCAGGTTGGTCCTGACCAGTGGTACAAACCCACTAAGGAGGATATATACTTCATTATAGGGCTATCGAGGAGAGGGGTGGATTTTCCCTCATTCCCAGAGGTTCCAGCTGGTTGTGTAGCAGGGAGTCAGTTAGTTTACTCCCAAAGATACATTGGAGCAGATGTATTGTCTCCTTCAGAGTTTCAGGTCGCTAGAGGTCAGTTACGTATTGGTGCATTTGGTAGACAGGACGTGCAGTGCCTCTCACTTCTCATTTCTACCATTTCACACAACACCAGTGATAGGAAACACATTAGTTTCTCACTTCTATATTATGTTGATTCTTTAGTACAGGAGCCACAACTTGTTAGGTGGTCTGCCATTTTTTTGCGATAGTTCTGTACGGCCTTAGATAGATGTCGTGCTCATGCACAAGGGAGGGTAAACTTCCCTTTTGCTTCAGAGATTTTTTGTTTATTTTTTGAGAGGTTTCCAGAGATGAGGCCTACTTTTGTTCTGCATCCTCATAGGCCGATGTTGGAGGCCCGGATGCACATGTGGAGGCAGATGATGCCTAAGAGGGGAGAGACTATGTTTCCAGCCAGAATATCACATGATGCACTGGACTTACTAGCCAGTGTTGATGAGATGCATCCCTTCATTATAGTCCTCTGTCCTTATGCTGGATTGGATTGGCGAGGGTGTGCCAACATCCTCTTCACAGATGATAAGTCGCCAGATAATAGAGGTAATATTACTATTTTATTTATATTTTATTTATATTTCATTAAATTGTGTAATGAAATTGTATAATTATTGTTGTGTACTTGTATATATTTTGCAGACATTGGCTCTTTTGATGGCAATGAGATGCCGACACCACCACATGATCAATTTGTGGATCCTAATGACGATCAGGCATGGCAGATGTCGAGGATCATGATCAGGAGGCTGGTGCAGAGAGACATGCTCCTGCTGGTGCGCTGGTACCGCCTTTTGTTAGGCGTGGTCGACTTGATACTAGATATAGGATGGAATTTGGCGACCAACTCAATGCATTGATTATTGAGGCAGGCATCAGTCTCGCTCATTACAGATACATACAAGTCGATGATAGGCTATTACAGATGTGGAGAGGCATGTCGCTTGACATGCACAACTTGATGCGACATGTCGTAGGAGCTACGACAGTTGTTATGCGACTAAGGAGGATTGTTGCACGTTATAGGCGTGGTCGAGCCGCAGCACATGATGGATAGTCTGCGAGCAGTGACTCATCATCTCATGATCATTCACCTCATGCCGCACCTGATGAGCATGAGGCTCCACTAGCATCTAGCAGTCATCATGGAGATGAGGCTGGACCATTAGCCACGTCCATTCAACAGCCTGCAACATCCATCAGTACTAGTCATGATCATGAGCAGGCTGGACCATCGACCGTTGAGGCTGCACCATTGACTGAGCAGGCCTCCACTAGTACTACTATTGATGTTGTACTACCACCAGCTGATCCATGACATTTATATTACAGTTGTATATTTTTAACATTATTCAGTTATATATATATATATATATGGTCCATGTATTTTATGTTCATGTTGCAGTTGTACTTAATTTACATGTTGGTGATAATCATGATGTGTATATTGTTAGGTCATGTTAGATATGTTCATTTAATGTGCAACTTGCAGATAGATGTGTATGTGATAGCATGAGTTATTTGACATGAGATGTATATTTGATGTTTGTGTTGTGATGATGTTAATATATAATGTTAATTTGATGTTTGAATGTGTTTTTTAGTTGAATATGATGTTAGTACGATGGTTATCATGATCGTGATGTTTATTAATTAATTTAATATTAAATGACCATGATATTTATTAAATATTATGTCATAATTGTAATTTAAATTTTAATTTTAATTGTATGTAAAATTGTATTTGTATTTGTAATTATAATTTTAACTATAATTGTATGTAAAATATCAAATGTAAATTTTTAATTGTAATTGTAATATTTAATTTATTGTGAAATGATTGTAATTGTAATTTTAATTGTAATTGTATATATGACAAATTGTAAAATTGTAATTGTAATTTTAACTGTAATTGTATGTAAAATATTTATTAATGTAAAATTTTAATTGTAATTGTAATATTTAATTTATTGTGAAATGATTGTAATTGTAATTTTAATTGTAATTGTAATTCTAATTTTATGTAAAATTCTAAAATTGTAATTGTATTTGTAATTGTAATTGTATGTTAAATATTTGTAATAATGTAATTGTAATTGTAATTGTAAATGTAATTCTAATTCTAATTGTATGTAAAATATTTGTAATTTTAATTGTATTACTGTGGAATGATTGTAATTGTAAAATTTTAATTTTAAATGTAATTATATGTAAAATTAAAATTCTAATTCTAATTCTAATCGTAATTGTATGTGAATTGTAAAATTGTAATTCTAATTCTAATTCTAATTCTAATTTTAATTGTAATTGTATGTAAAATATTTGTTTAATTGTAATTGTATGTAAAATATTTGTAAAATTTTAATTGTATTAATGTGAAAATTTTAATTGTATTAATGTGAAATGATTTGATTAAAATATTAAAATTTGAAAATTTGTAAATAATTTTAAAATAATAAATCTAGAATAATATGAATTTTTGTAACATAATAAAGTTTAGAAAATAATGCAAATAAATTCATGTACTTCATAATTATCGTTATTTTATTATGATCTTACATACAAAAAAAATAACTTTATACAGTCTAGTGCACTTATCATCATAACACGCACCGGTTCGTCTTAGTACAAAGACGCACTAGTCCTTCACAACACTTCCACACCGATGCA
Source organism: Pinus albicaulis (assembly GCA_034641835.2). Classification (NCBI taxonomy): domain Eukaryota; kingdom Viridiplantae; phylum Streptophyta; class Pinopsida; order Pinales; family Pinaceae; genus Pinus; species Pinus albicaulis. The sequence continues at coordinate 841,984,673 of CM076571.1, read as the reverse complement.
TCATAAAACATCGTGCCAAACCATAAACCTTGATCTTACAAACAGCATCGGTGCGCCTATAAAACCCTGCGCACCGGAACATAGTTATTCTGTAAAGTGCATTATTGGAGCAGTGGAGGGTTTGAATCATGGGCAATAATTTTTCTGAGGAAGGGAAGGATTCTCATTCCCTTAAGGACAACAGAGAAAGATCAATTTACATTGTTGATCGGGCTAGTAGGTCCCATGAAGGGAAAGATTCTCCCAAATGTGTTTAAAAGAAGTTGGGAGTATTGTCCGAGCTTCGTTTGGCTTACATAAACTTTTACTGGCAAAGCTGACGTCGCATAAAATCACGTCTTCAGCTTTCAATTGAACCAGAATGGCATCTCTAACTTGTCTGAGCTGTGGTCATGTGGATGAAACCAGTAAAAATTCTGCTTGTATTATAAATGTAAATCCAGTGACCATTTCTATGGGAAGAAAAAAATAGATACCTACAGCTACCATATTTCCACCTGCAAATCGGTTTCACATTGGAAAATATAATGTAATAGTCCATTTTGCAACGTCTTTCCTCTGCTCAACCCTATACTCATTTTCTATGGGAAACCATTGCCTCCACATATAATAACAGGATCGTCTAGTCGAAAATCGGTCTTCTTCTGCTAACAAATGCAGAATGAAGGACTCGTTGTCATTGCTCCCAGAACATTCAAGGTCAGTTTCTCGTAAAACAAATATTGTATAAATTTTTTTAAGATCAAGATAGAAATCACATTAAAGGAGAAACGAGGAAATTGGATGCCAAGATGGAGGAGGAACTTATAAATGAGCAAGCAGATCATGGGTCAGTAAGAAGATCATGGGGCACCTTTTCTTGTTGCAGGTTATGGAAAGGTTCAAGTTTTTTTTTCTGAAAGAAGAAGAGGTGTAGTTTTGAAAAGAAATGGCCCAAATTTTTTCATAGCAAAATGTGCATTTCCAACATGTGTAAAAACTAAAATATCTCAAACTTTAATAAACTGCTCAGAAACAAAACTTTCCCAATCATTTGTGAAAATTGCCCACGTCTTAGCATAGCACAGGTTCACATGCCACAATTTCCCACTTGGGCCCTGTAGTATTGCATCTTCACACTCCCCACATTGCATTCTCTCCACATAATTAGTGGGGACCTCCTGCAATAAACAATATGCATTGGAAGAATAGTTATTTCCATCAAGAATTTATCCAATTCCAATTCTTAATTTTATTCTTCAGGAATAAACAAAATTATAATTCTCAATTTCTATGGTTGGAGTTCACTAAATTTTGGTGTACACACCTAAAAGTAATTTCGATGCCTTAACCAGAAATCGGTGCTACTATACATATAACCGCACCGGTGCGTTTTAGTTACTGTGCACCGATGCCGGTGTTACTTAAGGATGCACCGATGTAGTGCTATTAAGTGACGCACCAGTGACGAATAAATGCAAATAAAAAAAGCGCAACTTTATTTTCTTTAAATGAAAAAGAAAGGGAAAATTAAAACATGGGCAGCAAAGTATTTTCGAAAATCTAATTTCATAAAATAATTATTTAAATACTAAACACTTTTCATTATTTCATTGTTTTTGCTGAAATTTTCAGCCAGAGATTTGTAAGAGACATACCTGGAGCAAGAGAGCACGAGAGCACTGTGGAGCAGCGAAATACGTTCGAACAAAAGTATTTAGACAATCAGAAACCAAACCTTTGGTGATTCAAACCCTGTATCATAGAATTTCAAACCATCTTGTGACTAAATTTGATTATTTTTTTACTTTTTCTACAGTTTTTTTACTTTTTCTGCAGTTTTATCCATTTTTGCCCTAAACCCTTTATTTTTTTGTTTTTTCCCTTTCTTCTCCCTGTTGTTTTGATTTCAGAATTAGGGTTTTTCATTTTAGATTAACATCCAACCCACGGGACGAATTGCATAGTTGGATCCCAATCCATTCAGCCATTGCGTGAATTTTTGGAAAAAATGGATTTTTTTTTATCGGTGTGCCTTGTGTAACCTAGTGCACTGGTGCATTGTATTATACAACGCACCACGCAATTACTGTAATAAAAAATTTGAAAACATTTTTTTTTAATCAGTACGCCATATCTAAAATAGGGCACCGATGCTCCATGTTAGGAGGATAGCACCGTACGGTCTATTATACTATTTTTTCGGTGCGTTTTTAATACCCCAACACAACGACAACGGTGCGTACATCATGAAAGGTGTATCGGTTTCTTGAGATTTATTTTTTACCTGAAAATTTGACAATTTATTTATAAATATATTAATGAATGATATGATACAGGTTTCAGATTGATAAAGAAATTACTGACAAGAGATCAAGAAACAAAAATTCTGATAACACATCAAGAAAAGAAAAAAATGCAAGTTCTTTGTAAATTCTTTATAAAAAATGTTATTTTTGAACTATATGTAAGTTTAGCTAATATGTATTGTTTACTTTGTATCATGCAGAGCTAAAAAATGACGAAGCTCAATAAGATTATTTCTAATCTAGGACCAAAAGAGCGTAAAAGCTTGATGGAAAAATTGCAAAAGGATGAATCAGGTGAATGAAAATATAGTATTGATCCAATATGAGCCTTCTTTTTTTAATTAATTAATAATATACTTAAAATTATTAGATAACTTGTGTCAAACAGTGTATTAATTCACATATGTTTAATGTTCTACAGGGACCAACAAATCAGAAAAGGAATGTTGTTGTAAGAAAATAAAAAAATAGAACATGCAAATGAAAATGAATTGCTCCTTAGCTCATCTGGAGTGGTCTTGTAGGTTAATGAAAGGGGGAAAAGCTTTTACAAAAGTTTGAGGGATCTAGTGGAATGAATGTATAGGCGTTATTTCCACTTACAATACAAAAATCAATCCAATGATTCCAAGAACCAAATTTTATCTAAACTACAGGAAGAGTTTCCAAAGAACTGGTCAATGAGACATGTTAGAATTTTAATAGCAAAAACGTACAACAACAAAAAAGAAGGAATGAAAAAGTAATATTCTTTTAAATGTTTGTTTAGAATTATTTATAAATATCACTTTTGTTATATTTACTTTTCATATATCAATATAAAAATTAAATATTTTATTGTCATGTTACATTTTCAGGAAGATTATAAAAATCTCAAAAGATGAACGAGCTAATATCAGAAATATTCCAGTAGGAATGTTTAAAAATGTGTACAAGGAGATGGTCAAAGAAATGGAAAAAATTGCATCGCAGGAGGAGCCATCTCAACAACAACGTGCTTCAAATGTAATATGTAATAATTGAATTTTTCGATCATTAGGTACAATAAATAAACAATTTAGCATTAAATATTAATTTTCAAGAATTTTCTTGCAGAAAAGAAAAGAAAATGGAACCCATTCAACACATAAAACAAGACGACAAGGAAGAAAAGGGTTGATATCTATGTTTGTGAGTAATTGTTACTTCCTTATAACAACTTAACTAGATTTTATTTTTGTATTTTTGAAGTTGTTTTACAAAAATCATCATTAAATGTCTTCAAACAGGTGCTAACATACAAGGAAGAAACATCAGATGAATTGATTGAAATTGGGTTAAATATGGGTTGTGAGTATATGTTGGCATATCAAAAATTAATTGTGGAATTTGTAAGCATCTATCGATCTTGTTTTACTTAGCTTCGTCTATAATTAATAGAACAAAAAAATATTTTATATTAAATATATGATTTGTTATGGTATATAAAACTTGCATAAAACAAACTATGGAACTGCGCCAATAGATGAAATTTTGAAAGATGGCATGGTACATGGTTTTGAAAGAATGTGTGTAGTTTATGAGTCAATTGTTGCTATGGTACGTCATTTTTCTTTTCAATTTACATTGATGTATATTATTTAATATTGCAATTTTCATTATTCTCACCAATGTATATACACTCATTTCAGTTTATTTTTATGTTTGTAGATGGAAGGTGAAGAAGAAGAAAACAATCAACATCGTGAACAAAACATTCAAGAAAATAATCCAAGTCATGGAAGTAACTCTAGCAGTGACAGCATTTCAAGCGAAGAATGATGATCACTATGTTTGGATATCAAAGCAAGGCGTTGTATTTTTTGAAATATGTTTGTGAAATCAGACATTTTTTTTAATGTAATGGACATAGTGTCCCAATTGAAAGACAAAGGGATACCAATAAATGTCCCATTTTGTATGATAAAGACTGTCTTTTTCATATATATATGTGTGTGTGTGTGTTAATTTATTCTGTTGCGTTCTCCAGTGTTGCTATTGCATTCTCCATTATCGTTCTCAAATGCACTAATAAAATTTAATTCATATGAATATTGTTATAAGATATAAATGTGTCGAATTTTGATGAATAATGAATTTTAAAAAATCACAATAATTATGATATGATAAAAAAAATTAATCCAAACATCACATTCAAATGCATTAAAAAAAAATTATTAATATGAATATTGTTATAAGATGTGTCGAATTTTGATGAATAATGAATTTAAAACAATCACAATAATTGCACTGTCACAGGTTGATATTTCTAAAAAATACAAAAATAAAACCGGTGCGTGTCAGTAATTGTACACTGGTGCGTTTCTACAACCTATGGGCACCAAACAAGTACCAAAACCAATTAAAAATATCGGTGCATTTGTGCGGTACGGTGCACTTGTGCATTTATGTGTTTATACGCACCGGTGTCGTTGTACGATCTATGGGCACCACACGAATACCGGGACACCAATTATAAATCTCTGTGCGTTTGTGTGATATTGCACCAGGGCGTTATGTGTCTATAAGCACCAGTGAATTTGTATGACCTATGGGCGCCGCACGAATACCGATACCAATTATAAATCTCGGTGCATTTGTGTGATACTACACACTGGTGGATTTCTATAAGTCTACGCACTGGTGCATTGATACAACCTATGGGCACCTCACAAATCCCAAGACCAATTAGAACAACCACATGCGTTGTATCACCAACACTACGCCCAGTGCGGTTTTATACCTTAACGACTCGGTGCATTCTCCTTCGACTGCCGCGGGGCACCTTCTACATTTATGCACCGGTGCGTCAAAGCCAGAGTAACGCACCGATTAAAAAAAACATCCATATTAACCTTCGACCGCCCATTTTTTTTAGTTGTGTTGAATTTCCATTAAAAGCTCCGCCAAAACCTTTGTAACCATAAACGGATGTTGTAGCAAATGTTTTTTGACAATTTTGGCCAATTTTATAACACTAAAAACCTCCTTTATAACCTCCTCTAGAGGGTCTTTTCCTTGTGGTGTCTCCATAAAATTGCCCCCCATACAAATATCATAGAAGAAAAAACAACACCCGAAAACATTGAAGAACTAAAAATAAGAAGTTTTTCATATTATAGTGAACGCCACATAAAAATGAATGAAATATTCCAATTTAGTGTTTGCTAAGGACAAATTTAGCGACTACACTAGTATAGTAATTAAACATGATCATATTATAAGTGGGGTAAATAAATTATAATACCATGTGTACAGGCTGGCATTTCTTATTCTGGTGAGGCAACCAACCTCGAATATCGATCATAGAGCCAGAACTAATCAAAGAACTTCTCTCTGCAAAAAAACAAATCCAATTCCCCATGAACAGAGCAGGAAAAGAGTAAGGATGTTGAACCAACATTTGCATTTTTGTATAGATCGCAGTTGTGGAAATTTTTCATTGGTGGCAACAGTGTATAAATGGTAGTTGTGGAAAGTTTTCATTGGTGGTAGCGATAGAAAGAAGTTTTCATAGGTGGAAACGGTATAATGTTTTCAAATGTAACACAAAGATTTTATGAAAACATTAAATTTAACTAAACTAATGCTAGCATTAGTTTAGCTAGCATTCACAAAATACGAAAGAAACTATATTTATAACATATGATTTTTCCACTCAAGAAGAGGCCAATAACACTCCCAAACAACTTGACTAATACTAACCTACAACAAAGACTAATAATTCTAATTGAAATAAATTTATGTTTTTGATTAACAATATTAATATGAAATTATTCATTAATATTTTAATATTCTTATTTCTTTAAATTATTTTTAAATCTTTTCATTATGTTTACTTTTAAATCATTCATACCAAAATAATAATTTATATTCATAATTATTATATATCAAATTTTCATATATAAATTTAAATACCATATAATTTAAAAATATATACTTAATAAATCTAATTAATAAACATATAATTAAAAATAAAATAATATAAAAAAATCAATTGAACTATATAAATTAATAATGATTTATATTTATAATTATTATATTTCAAAACTTTATATATAAATTTAATTAAAGAGTATATAAAAATTCAATATTTATAATATATCTTTTCCAGTGAATTATGTATTTAGATAATTGCACATGACCCGACAATACTTGCATGAAATTGGTAATGGAACATAGAGTAGTTGCATATTCTAATATGCTGCTGTTAGGTATATGAATAGATTGATAAATCGAGAGACAACAAAACTAGTGGAGCTTCTGGATTTTTGAGAAATCACCGCTAAAATAATGCTATGCTGAGCTGTTTTGCTCCGAGTGCGCAGTGTTGCAACCGCGACAAGTTTGGAAAGAAAACAGTTTGTCCATGTGTATATACTATATATAAGACGACGATAATGATGGGAGAAGCAATACGAAGTAAGGTCAGCTCACAACCATTGCCCCGTTATACAGACGCTACACACACGTTCAATTTCTCTACTCACTGCTCATCATCTTCTTGTTTTGTTTGATAATACAATGGAGTATATGAGGAGCAACAATCCTATATTGAGCATTAAGAATGTAACTGCATTAGCCTAGCTGCTTATTCTATTGGTAATGGCAGGGAGCATCAATACATTTAAATTTCAGAACTGTGATATTGAGATGTTTTACCTAGACTGTAAGTAACCAGTCTAGATCCATCTAACTCTGGATCTATCATGCCCCGAGAGGGATCAAATCTCTTGAGGTGCAAACCTATTTTTTGAGTGCAAAACTTGAGGAAAGGTTTGCACCTAGAGAGATTTGATCCCTCTTGGTGCATGATAGATCCAGAGTTAGATGGATCTAGGCTGGTTCCAGTCGGAGGCATCAACGTCACATTTTTTAGATTATTAAAATTTTTGTATATTTTTGAGATGTAAGATGGATCTAGGTTGGTTTCAGTAGTGTGCTGCCAAGGAAAATCTATCAAAGATATGATAAATTTTATCAGTAATATGTAAATATATCAAATATTAATATAATCATTTTAAATATGCTAAATATTTCTGAGATTAACTTGGTCATTTTAATTTTAAATTTTCTTAGTTACCTCAGTTCGTTAAGATGATAATTATTGTTAATAACTATAATGATGAAAAATGATGAAATATTTTTTTTAAATGCAAACTGACAATAATAATGTTGAAAGATAGAAAATGTGAATAATAAGAACGTACTCATGTTACAATCAATCTCAAACTATTTTCTTAATGCATATTGTTAATCCAATCACTTTAATATTAATGTACCATCATATATCCAATTACATCAAATCATAAATCAACATATACATTGAAATCAATGCATTTAATGCAAGCAATCAAATAAGATTAGAAAATAACTTCTACATTGAAATCAATGCACCTAATGCAATCAATCAAATAAGATTAGAAACCAAAATCTACACTGAAATCAATGCATTTACTCAAAGCAATCAAATAGGATTAGAAATCGCCATCTACACTGAAATCAATGCATTTAGCGCAAACAATCAAATATTATTAGGAATAATCTACACTGAAATCAATGCATCTAGTGCAAGCAATCAAATATAATTATAAATCGACATCTAAATTGAAATCAACACATCCAGTGCAAGCAATCAAATAGTATTAGGAATCATCACCTACACTGAAATCAATGCATCTAGTGCAAGTAATCATATATAATTAGAAATAAACATCTACACTAAAATCGATGCAACTAGTGCAAATAATAAAATAGGATTATAAATCACCATCTCCACTTAAATCAATCCATCTAGTGCAAGAAATATTCTTCCCTCTCTCCACCCTCCATCCATATCTATATCCCCTTCCATCTTTTTTTTTTTTGTCTCTATCTCACCCCCCTAAACACACACGCTCTCGCACTCCATATATATCATTCTCTTTGTCGATCACCCTCTCTCCCCATCTCTCTCTAATTCCCTCTCTTCTCCTTCTCTCCCTCTCCCCCACTAATATCTCTCTTTCCTCCTTTTGTCCTCTCTCTCTCTCTCTCTCTCTCCATCTTCCTTATCACTCACTCTCTCTCTCTCTAGGAACCAACATCTACACTGAAATCAATGCATTTACTCAAAGAAATCAAATAGAATTAGAAATCTCCATCTACACTGAAATCAATGCATTTAGTGCAAACAATCAAATAGGATTAGAAATCATCTACATTGAAATTAAGTCATCTAGTGCAGGTAATCAAATATAATTATAAATCGACATCTAAATTTAAATCAACACATTCAGTGCAAGCAATCAAATTGTATTAGAACTCACCACCTACACTGAAATCAATGCATCTAGTGCAAGTAATCAAATATCATTAGAAATAAATATCTACACTAAAATCGAGGCATCTAGTGCAAATAATCAAATAGGATTAGAAATCATCATCTCCACTTATATCAATCCATCTAGTGCGAGAAATATTATTCCCTCTCTCCAGCCTCCATCCATATCTATATCCCCCTCCATCTATTTTTTTTTGTCTCTCTATCTCACCCCCCTAAACACACGCGCTCTCATACTCCATATATATCGATCTTTTTTTCAATCACCCCCTCTCCCCATCTCTCTCTTCTTCCTCACCTTTCTACTTGAATTATCTTCCTTTTCTCCTTACCCCTATTAATATCCTCGATTATTTCCTCTTGTCTCTGTATCAGACTTTCACTTTTTTTCAGGAAACCAACATCTACACTGAAATCAATGCATTTATTCAAATAAATCAAATAGGATTAGAAATTGCCATCTACACTGAAATCAATGCATTTAGCGCAAACAATCGAATAGGATTAGAAATCATCTACATTGAAACCAATTCATTTAGTGCAAGTAATCAAATATAATTATAAATCGACATCTAAATTGAAATCAACAAATTCAGTGCAAGCAATAAAATTGTATTAGAAATCACCACCTACACTGAAATCAATGCATCTAGTGCAAGTAATCAAATATCATTAGAAATAAATATCTACTCACTCTCTCTCTCTCTCTCCACCTTTCTCTCTCTATTTCTTTGTTCTTACCTCTCTCCCCCTCCCCCTCCAAGTCCATCTCTCTTTCCCTCCCTCTCTCCACTCTCTCACATCCTCTCTCTTCCTTCCTCTCTTTCCCTTTCTCTCCCATCTCTCTCTCCCTCTCTCTCTTCACCCACCAACTATGTTACTATATCCCTCCCTCTCTCCTTATATCTCCTTCTCCCCCCTTATCTCCATCTCTCCTTATTTGTCTCTTTATCTCAGCCCTAAACATACACGCTCTCTCTCTGTCTCTCCCTTGTCACTCCTTCTCTCTCTCCACTTCTCACTCTTTATATTTCTTATTTCCTACATCTCTCCCCCTCCAACTCCATCTCTCTTATCGATCCCTCTCTCCTCCTCTCTCTCAAGTCCTCTCTCTCTCCCCTAAATCCCTCTCTCTCTCTCTCTCTCCAATACTCTCTCTTCCCCCATCACTCTCCTCCTCTCTCCCCCTTTCTCTCCCACCTCTCTCTCTCTCTTTTCCCTTCCATCTATGCATTTAATGCAAGAAATCAAATAAGATTAGAAAATAACTTCTACATTGAAATCAATGCACCTAATGCAATCAATCAAATAAGATTAGAAACCAACATCTACACTGAAATCAATGCATTTACTCAAAGCAATCAAATAGGATTAGAAATCACCATCTACACTAAAATCAATGCATTTAGTGCAAACAATCAAATAGTATTAGGAATAATCTACATTGAAATCAATGCATCTAGTGCAAGCAATCAAATATAATTATAAATCGACGTCTAAATTGAAATCAACACATCCAGTGCAAGCAATCAAATAGTACTAAGAATCATCACCTACACCGAAATCAATGCATCTAGTGCAAGTAATCATATATAATTAGAAATAAACATCTACACTAAAATCGATGCAACTAGTGCAAATAATCAAATAGGATTATAAATCACCATCTCCACTTAAATCAATCCATCTAGTGCAAGAAATATTCTTCCCTCTCTCCACCCTCCATCCATATCTATATTTCCTTCCATCTCTTTTTTTTTTTGTATCTATCTCACCCCCCTAAACACACACGCTCTCGCACTCCATATATATCATTCTCTTTGTCGATCACCCTCTCTCCCCATCTCTTTCTTCTTCCCTCTCTTCTCCTTCTCTCCCTCTCCCCCACTAATATCTCTCTTTCCTCCTTTTGTCCTCTCTCTCTCTCTCTCTCTCCATCTTCCTTATCACTCACTCTCTCTCTCTCTAGGAACCAACATCTACACTGAAATCAATGCATTTACTCAAATAAATCAAATAGGATTAAAAATCGCCATCTACACTGAAATCAATGCATTTAGTGCAAACAATAAAATAGGATTAGAAATCATCTACATTGAAATTAAGTCATCTAGTGCAGGTAATCAAATATAATTATAAATCGACATCTAAATTGAAATCAACACATTTAGTGCAAGCAATCAAATTGTATTAGAAATCACCACCTACAATGAAATCAATGCATCTAGTGCAAGTAATCAAATATCATTAGAAATAAATATCTACACTAAAATCGAGGCATCTAGTGCAAATAATCAAATAGGATTAGAAATCATCATCTCCACTTATATCAATCCATCTAGTGCGAGAAATATTCCTCCCTCTCTCCACTCTCCATCCATATCTATATCCCCCTCCATCTATTCTTTTTTGTCTCTCTATCTCACCCCCCTAAACACACGCGCTCTCGTACTCCATATATATCAATCTATTTTTCAATCACCCCCTCTCCCCATCTCTCTCTTCTTCCCTCTCTTCACCTTCCATCTACATCTCTATCTTCCCCTTCTCTCCCTCTCCCCCATTAATATCTCTCTTTCCACCTTTTTTTCCTTTCTCCCTCTCTCTCCATCTTCCTTATCTCTCTCTCTCTCTCTCTCTCTCGCTCTCTCTCTCTCTCTCTCTCTCTCTCTCTCTCTCTCGCTAGAAACCAACATCTACACTGAAATCAATGCATTTACTCAAATAAATCAAATAGGATTAGAAATCGCCATCTACACTGAAATCAATGCATTTAGCGCAAACAATCGAATAGGATTATAAATCATCTACATTGAAACCAATTCATTTAGTGCAAGTAATCAAATATAATTATAAATCAACATCTAAATTGAAATCAACAAATTCAGTGCAAGCAATCAAATTGTATTAGAAATAACCACCTACATTGAAATCAATGCATCTAGTGCAAGTAATCAAATATCATTAGAAATAAATATCTACACTAAAATTGATGCATATAGTGCAAATAATCAAATAGGATTATAAATCACCATCTCCACTTATATCAATCCATCTAGTGTGAGAAATATTCTTCCCTCTCTCCACCCTCCATCCATATCTATATCCCCCTCCATCTCTTCTTTTCTGTCTCTCTATTTCACCCCCATAAACACACACACACACTTGCAATCCATATATATCAATATCTTTGTCAATCCCCTCCTCTCCCCATCTCTCTCTTCTTCCCTCTCTTCACCTTCCATCTATATCTCTATTTCCCCCCTCTCTCCCTCTCTCTCCATCTTCCTTATCACTCACTCACTCTCTCTCTCTCTCTCCCTCCACCTTTCTCTCTCTATTTCTTTGTTCTTACCTCTCTCCCCCTCCCCCTCCAAGTCCATCTCTCTTTCCCTCCCTCTCTCCACTCTCTCACATTCTCTCTCTTCCTTCCTCTCTTTCCCTTTCTCTCCCATCTCTCTCTCCCTCTCTCTCTCTCTTCACCCACCAACTATGTTACTATATCCCTCCCTCTCTCCTTATATCTCCTTCTCCCCCCTTATCTCCATCTCTCCTTATTTGTCTCTTTATCTCAGCCCCAAACATACATGCTCTCTCTCTGTCTCTCCTGTTGGGAAAAATACTGAGAGGGGGGGTGAATCAGTATTTACTGCATATTCAAACTTTTTACTTTTTCATTCCTTTAAAACCCATACGCTACTTTCCTGAAGCCAACTAGCGTATACACGCGGATATCCTTCATAAAACTCACGTATACACAGAGATCTAATTATGCCATTAGTTCTTCACTTATATCATTTCATCATTCATTCATTAGATGTTCTATAAACAGTAAACATGTGCAGTAAGAACAGAATAAACCATCACACAAAGCATCACACATGAACACCAGGATTTTTAGGTGGAAACCCAAGTCGGGAGAAAACCACCGCTGCAGTTGCTCAGCCTTCAATATTTTATTATAGAGAAAACATCTTACAACATATGTGTTGGCGCAGACTTGACCAGCACGCAGGCACCCACCTGCGCTCGTTTACCAGCCTCTATTGGAAGGGAGCTCCAACCCCCTGACTCGTTTACCAACCTCTCCTGGAAGGGAGCTACGACCCCCCGATCTCGTTTACCAGCCTCACCTGGAAGGGAGCTACCACCCCCTGACTGAAGGCTACAACCCTCAGCACCACCTTGGACCATGTTTCATCAATTTTCACACTGGATCCAACAACTTCAATAGAACAACACTTGCATTCCACGTTTCATCATATTTTCAGACTGGAATCTTTCCATACTTTTAAGCACAAACATACATCACCAACAGATACTTATCAACACAGATCAAATAGCAGAAACACAGCAGAACAGATCAGATATTTCATACCCTTTGCTTCAACAAACCCTAGTTTGCATACACACTTTCACTTCACTGATGTCGCGTATATACGCGCTTCCGTCCACACAAATCAGCGTATACCTCTGTATGTATTTCATTGTGCATACGCGCTTTATCTTCAGCGAAGCCGCGTATATACGCGCTTCCTCTTCGGCGAAGTAGCGTATAGATCTTCAACCATCATAGAGCAGCATACTTCTTCAGATCAGACATTCAGTTCAGATTTAACCCTTTACTTCAGACATATGTTCGCCTCATCATAGATCTAATCACTCCATAAACAGATCTAGCAAATACAGATACATTTCAAATCTAGATATCCCGCTTCATCATTTCTTCATAGGTGCATCATAGATTCAGATCTATCATCAAACCTTTACCCTTTCCATACAGATCTACTTCAAAGAGAAGTATTCATTCAAGCTCAGACATCTTGCACCCTCACTAATGATTTGCACAATGAATTTCTACTCCTTATATAGGTTTATCATTTTTTCAATACCATGGGTTAAAGCAATACCATGAGCCTTCAATACCACGGGCCAAAGCAATACCATGAGCCTTCAATACCACGAGCCAAATCAATACCATGAGTCTTCAATACCACGGGCCCCTGGATTTGCACTTTTTGAGCGCTTTTGCCCATACGCGACTTGGAACGTTCTTTTCCGCGTGCATACGCGACTTGCCTTAGACAGATCCACGTATTCATAGAGACATACTCTTTTCATCATACTTTGAGCACATTCTGAATTCCTTTCTTCATTGCCTTCTGTACACACTGTAGATACATCATATTTTCTTCATCAAGAACATATTCTAGCAAGCACAACTTCATCAAATAAGTTACCATCATCTTCATCAAGTGAGTTGCCTTTCAAGGACAACACTCAACATCATATTGTCAACAAACATCATATCACATCAGATTTACATCATTTACCAAGTCCATCAAGTCAAGAATAACTTCATTAGGTGGTTTGCCATCAAGGACAACACATGTCAACAGTCGCATGTCTTCATCTTCATTTAGTGGATTGCCATCAAGGACAACACTCTGCATCATATTTCCAACAATCTCCCCCTTTGGACTTGATGGCAACCACGATGGTGTTTGGTTACCACAACAGATAAGTACATTGACACCATGTCACTCTCCCAATTCTTCGACACCATTATCTGCATTCAAACACCATGTCACTCTCCCCCTTTGACATCAAGGGCAAAGGGCGGATCAAAACCAGCGGATCAAAACCAACACACTCTCCCCCTTTGACATCAAGGGCAACGGGCGGATCAAAACCAACATACTCACCCCCTTTTCTTCTCATGTAGAAGAAGCGTTTTGCAGATCTGATGTATACTGAAGTGACCAAGCTCCCCCTGAGTTCATGCCGAATCTTCAAACATATTTTTCAATGAAGTACATGACTCTATGAACTTCCTATCACCAAAAGACTCAAAATTACATCAAATATCCAACCAAGTGGATTTACATATAAGACTCAAGTACCCAACCAAGTGGGTTTACATATTTCAATTCAACTACCCAACCAAGTGGGTTTACAAAATTTGACTCAGCTACCCAACCAAGTGGGTTTACAAATTAGACAAGTCCTTACATGACTGAATATTACAATTTTACATCATGGGTCTCAACATGACCTTTTCATCAAACTACAAATATAACTTTAAGACTAACACCAGAAAGTCCTCAAGAAAGAGAACATATTTCAGAACCATCATAATGCCAACAATGCATTATACTCAGCAAAGCTAATGCTCCCCCTGAATCTGTGCATCCAAGCATCCTTTCCATATGACTAAGGCTCCCCCTTAGTTTGTGCATCCTGAACACTTTCACCAACAAATCATCAAGGCATATTTATCAAAACATTAGAAATAGAATTATGAGAACTGGAACACCACCAGAGATACCAAACAATATCAGAGATACCAAACAGCACTGCAGCTGTGCTGAAGAGAGCTGACTCCAAGCAAAAATTGTCAGCAATCAGACATACGCGGTTTTCTGTGCAGGAACTCGCGTATATACGCGACTGTGTTTCAGGAAACCCGCGTATACAATACCATCTTCTATATTTTAACCAAAACTGATCCTTTGTGAGGCAGAGACAATGTTCAACAACTTTCTGAGATATTTGAATAGTTTCCTGGAATACAGATAGATAAAACAATGTAGTTGTATCTTCAAGCATCATCCAATGGTTGTAGCATAAGCACATTAGTATCCAAGTCTTCAGATTCTTTGCAGCATCAATACATTCTTTCCATACCAGAACAACATCTTCACATAAGTGTCAAGCAATCATCCATGTGGTCCAACATCACCATGATATTTAAGATTTAACATGAAGTACCATATGTAGGCAAAAGATCTTAACCATAGTAACAAGCTCTGCATGAACTAGACTTCCAATTTCATCCAACAGATAAACTCCAGCAAGCAGTAAACACAGCTCATTCAACATCTCATCATCATAAACCATGTACCAAGCCATCATCATTTGAGCATGAGTATCACAATAACCAAAGAATAAGCAGTCATATTGCCAACAATACAATCATTAGTATTCAACCTGCTGCTCCCCCTGAACCAATGCTCTTCCTTAACTCGTGTAACCTGAAAACCTTCATTAACAACAATCTCTGTATGATCTGTCCTTATCTCTGAATTACAAGACTTACATTTCAGCACCGAATGCTCTTCATCAAAAAGCAAACAGGACTCATCCATAATCTTCTACATAAGAAACCAAATATCATATCATCATTAGAACTGAGAAGTTAGGCTTGTACTGCGTTAATAATACAGTTATTAACAATCAGACTGTTACTCCCCCTGAGCCTCTGCTCTAGATCTTCAACTATCATACCAATTCTCTTATCATAAATGCATACGCGACTGTGTCTGCTTAA
This sequence comes from Pinus albicaulis, assembly GCA_034641835.2. Taxonomy (NCBI): domain Eukaryota; kingdom Viridiplantae; phylum Streptophyta; class Pinopsida; order Pinales; family Pinaceae; genus Pinus; species Pinus albicaulis. The sequence goes on along the minus strand of CM076571.1, from coordinate 841,968,715 downwards.
ACTCGCGTGTATACGCGACTTTTGTGAATAGAACCCGCGTATGGAAAGTGAAACATAGAAATTTTTCACATTCCTTTATCTCCCCCTGAACTTGTCCTTCCTGTACCTGTCTTCTTCATATCAGATGTTCTGTTAGAGATACATATAACCAGAATAATCAAATCAATCATGAGAGACATCATACATTGCTCCCCCTGTGATGATACATTACTAAATCTCATAATGTATCCCACATCATTCCTGCAGTCAATAAGAAAAGTCAGCTTCAGAAGCGGATGACTGCAGTAGGGTCAGAATTCCCTACGTTTCTGATCGGTCCTCCTTCTTTTTCCAAATTTGCTTGAGCTTTCCAACCGTGTGCTGAAAATTGTCCACTTTCCCAGATCTGTTCATCCTGCATTCCTTTTCTACATGTCCATACTTGTTACAAGAATAACATCTCATGTGTCCAGAGAAATAAGCATAAGAATCATAATGAGTATTTCTAATCTTACTCCTTTTGCAATCAACTGCTTTATGTCCATACATGTTACATGAGAAACAATATGCCCTGAAGAAACTAGAGTACCTTTCTGAGTAGAACCTATTTGTTTGTGGCTAAAATGATCTGCTCCTGCAATTTGTTGCAACATGCCCATAATTATGACATTTAAAACATTCAACGTTCTTGAATGAATTCCTTTGAGAATTCATGATTGTTGGTTGATCTTTTGTCTCTTTCAACACTTCAGATTTTGCATTGACATCCTCTGAATTTTTAGCACTTCCTTGTGAGCTAGATTCTCCTTTAACAGTTTCATGGAAACCAAGACCAAGTTTGATAGCAGGAGACCTTTGATTACTCAGAATATTGTCCAAAATATTAGTACTATCTTGAAATCTCAAAATTTTAACCTTTTCTTCTAATTTACCTTTGAGAATGTTTACCTCAACCTCCAAGGCTTGACATTGCTTTGTCATGCTTTCTTCATTCCTTCTTCCATCTTCTACTTGGTCCTTTAGATTTAGAATCTCTTCTTTCAACCAATTTTCATTTTCTTCACATGTTTGTTCCAGCTCTTCATTCTTCTTCTTTGATGCTTCGAGATTTTCTTTCAGAGAGATGATTTCTGCTTCAAGTCCTTCATTCTTCTTATTTGATATTTCTGGATCCCTTTTGAGAGAAATGATTTCAGCCTCAAGTTCTTCATTCTTCTTGTTCGAGTCTTCCAGATCTTCTTTGAGAGAGACAATTTCTGCTTCAAGTCTTGCATTCTTCTTGTTTGATTCTTCGAGATCTGCATTTAGATCGTTGACTTCTACTTCTAGTCTTTTAATTCGAGCAGATGCATAAGCATGAAACCTTTGGTACTTGTCTGTCTGTCCATTCAATATTTCCATTTGTTCTTCCATTTGAGAGATCATCTCTTTGTACATAGCTTCGCTTTTATTAAATGATCTTTGTTGTTCTTCAATTTTCTTGATAGCTTCCTTTAGATCCAAAACTTTACTTTGACTATCTTCACCATTGCATGTACAGGAAAGTGCATCACAAGAACAACAATCAATACATGTTTCATCTTCTTCATTTTCTGCTGCACATGTTTTCTGAGATATCTCCTTTTCAGTAGCCTTCTTCTTTTACTTCCTTCCCATTGTGACGGATCTCCTTCAAGCGATCAAGCTTTTACAGAAGAACCTGCTCTGATACCAATTGTTGGGAAAAATACTGAGAGGGGGGGGTGAATCAGTATTTACTGCATAATCAAATCTTTTTACTTTTTCATTCCTTAAAACATACCAATTGTTGGGAAAAATACTGAGAGGGGGGGGTGAATCAGTATTTACTGCATACTCAAAACTTTTCACTTTTTCATTCCTTAAAACCCATCCACTACTTTCCTTTAGTAAACTCGCGTATATACGCGGATACCTTTCATTCAACTAGCGTATACACAGAGATCTAAATATGTCATTAGTTCTTTGCTTAGATCATTCCATTATTCATTCATCAGATGTTCAATAAGTAGTAAACATGTGTAATAAGAATAGAATAAACCATCACACAAAGCATCACACATGAACACCAGGATTTTTAGGTGGAAACCCAAGTCGGGAGAAAACCACCGCTGCAGTTGCTCAGCCTTCAATATTTTATTATAGAGAAAAACATCTTACAACATATGTGCTGGCGCAGACTTGACCAGCACGCAGGCACCCACCTGCGCTCGTTTACCAGCCTCTCCTGGAAGGGAGCTCCAACCCCCCTGACTCGTTTACCAGCCTCTCCTGGAAGGGAGCTACGACCCCCTGATCTCGTTTACCAGCCTCACCTGGAAGGGAGCTACAACCCCCTGACCGAAGGCTACAACCCTCAGCACCACCTTGGACCACGTTTCATCAATTTTCACACTGGATCCAACCACTTCAATAGAACAACACTTGCAGGCCACATTTCATCATATTTTCACACTGGACCCTTTCCATACTTTTAAGTTCAACCATACATCACCAACAGATACATATCAACACAGATCAGATAGCAGAAACACAGCAGAACAGATCAGATATTTCATACCCCTTGCTTCAACAAACCCTAGTTTGCATACGCGCTTTCCCTTTACTGATGTCGCGTATATACGCGCTTCCGTCCACACAAACCAGCGTATACCTCTGTATGTATTTCATTGCGCATACGCGCTTTCTCTTCAGCGAAGCCGCGTATATACGCACTTCCTCTGCGGCGAAGTAGCGTATAGATCTTCAATCATTATAGAGCAGCATACTTCTTCAGATCAGATGTTCAGTTCAGATTTACCCTTTTACTTCAGACAGATGTTCGCCTCATCACAGATCCAATCACTCCATAAACAGATCTAGCAAATACAGATACATTTCAGATCTAGATATCCCGCTTCATCATTTCTTCATAGGTGCATCATAGATTCAGATCTATCATCAAACCTTTACCCTTTCCATACAGATCTACTTCAAAGAGAAGTATTCATTCAAGCTCAAACATCTTGCACCCTCACTCATGATTTGCACAATGAATTTCTACTCCTTATATAGGTTTATCCTTTTTCAATACCATGGGTTAAAGCAATACCATGAGCCTTCAATACCACGGGCCAAAGCAATACCATGAGCCTTCAATACCACGAGTCAAATCAATACCATGAGTCTTCAATACCACGGGCCCCTGGATTTGCACTTTTTGAGCGCTTTTGCCCATACGCGACTTGGAACGTTCTTTTCCGCGTGCATACGCGACTTTCCTTAGACAGATCCGCGTATTCATAGAGACATACTCTTTTCATCATACTTTTGAGCACATTCTGAATTCTTTTCTTCATTGCCTTCTGTACATACTGTAGATACATCATATTTTCTTCATCAAGAACATATTCTATCAAGCACAACTTCATCAAGTAAGTTGCCATCTTCTTCATCAAGTGAGTTGCCATTCAATGACAACACTTAGCATCATATTGCTAACTAACATCATATCACATCAGACACTCAGCATCATATTGCTAACAAACATCATATCACATCAGATTTACATCGTTTACCAAGTCCATCAAGTCAAGAATAACTTCATCATGTGTATTGCCATCAAGGACAACACATGTCAACTGTCACATGTCTTCATCTTCATTTAGTGGGTTGCCATCAAGGACAACACTCTGCATCATATTTTAACACTTTCAATCGGCTTCCATTGACATACCTGGGAAGATATACTCCACTAAGTGTGGTCAGGTGCACTGCATCTCCATCAATGATCTCTTTAACAATATATGGCCCTAGCCAGTGCATCTTTAACTTCCCTGGGTGGCGCGCAAACTTTTTGTCATACAACAAGACCAAATCATCTTCCTTAAACACCTTTTTCCCAATTTTCCTATCATGCCATGCATTTTCACGTGTCTTTTAAACTTGATGATGGAAATTTGAAATAAAGCGATCTTCTTCAAGTGCGACTAGCTGCAAAAATCGTTCCTCCATGACATTTGTTTCTGCCATATTTGTGAATGATGCATTGCACAGGTTGGGAAAAATGCACTCCATCAGAAACATAGCTTCTTGCCCATATACCATCCTGAACGATCTCCTTCCGGTAAAATTGTTACATATGGTTCGATATGCCCAAAGGACTGGAGGTATGTGCTCATCCCAATCATTCCAGATAGCATTGCAAACCTTGGTAAGTGCAGTCTCCAATATCTTTTTGAACGCTTCCACCGCACCATTCGCCTGTGGGAGATATGAAGTGCTCTTCTAATGATGAATCCGTAATTTGTATTTTGATGCTTCAATGGTTTTATTCACAAAGTGTGTATCTTTATCACTTATTAGAATCTTAGGACATCCAATGTGAATCACAATATTTTTGAAGATGAGTTGTGCAACTTTATCTGCAAAACAATCCTTCATAGGATTAGCTTCATCCCATCTGGTTACATAGTCCATCATAGTGATTATGTAACACACGTCACTCTTCTTGCCTAGAGGATTAATAGGTCCGACAAAGTCTATATCCCATTTCTCAAATTCCTGCAGTGCCACCTCTGGATGTAGGGGCATCTCTTCTTTGCGCGATGGTTTTCTGATCCTCTAGCAGACATTGCATGTGCAGCAATGCACATAGGCATCATTGTGAAATGCGGGCCACCATAAACCAACTCGCAAAATATTTTTCGTGGTTTCCTTCCCTACATAGTGACCACCGAAAACCCTTCCATTAGCTTCAACTAAGATTGCGCGCCTTTCATATTCCAAAACATATCGTCTCAAAAATTCGTCTGCACCCATATTATACAACTAGCGAGCAATAATAGTGAAATTTTGTGTGTGTGCCACGAGCTCTTTATTCTGGTGTATTGTATATTCTTCAGGTGCGCGTGTAGTAGTTAGGAACTGAATAATATCAAGGAATTGATCGTCAACTACCTTGATCGAAGACAATTGCACATATGGTAATCCATCCTACAAGCTCATAGATTCTTCACCAATGTCATTGTGTGGCAGATGGTCCAGCCTAGCATTATGTTGGGGTCCTGTGATTTAGCAGATTGGTAGACCAAATGGACAGGGAAACATCAGACCAGTCTTTGGAGTCCTAGGACCTAGCCTTCTTGGACTCAGAGAGGGCTCTCTCTATTTTTTTGCAAAGGATATGAACTTGTTTGTTTTAGATGGTTTATTTTAGGCTAGTTATTAAGTATGGGGTTTGTTTGATTGTTTTGGTTGGGTATGATGATCAAGAAGAATAGATAGAATGATGAAATCTGTAAGTCATTGGGCAATGGATTCTATGAAATTCATGATAATTTCATCAATGGATCGGGGAGCATCACAAGGAAAAGCTAACTTGGTCAGTGGATCTTCAAGGTTTTTTAGGGGTAATGAGATGGACATCAATAGTAAGAATAAAAATTAGGACAAAGGGAAATTAATAATCCTTTATCATATGTACGTTTTAAAAAGGGACTTAAATATCATAAGCATGAAGAGGCAATCAATAGACAGGGAAAACCATAAATTCTTTGATTCAACTAAAGAAGATAATTATTCAAGACAAACATTTCCAATGAAATATAGAAGGCGAGAAACTCATTTAACTTCTAGGGATTTCACCTTCAAGGACAGAAAACATTCAAGACACACATATAACTATAATCAAAGAAGAGGGAATGCCTAAACATCCTTTATTATAGCTATGAAGATCTCTAAAACAATTATTTAAGCAAGTACAAAGGGTATGATCGAAAAAAAAAACCTCTTTGGCAGACTTTAAGTAATGGTACTTTAGAGAGAGACTTCATAAATAGTGTTTTAGTGACAGCAAGTAAGCAGGGCTAGCCATATATCATTCTTGATACCAACTATATTCAACTATTTATGAAATAAACAAGCTTATGGGGTCTAGAGAGCAGTTAAGAATTCTCTAAAATGTTCTAGCAGAGGAAAACATTAAGGCAGTGAAGAACAAACAGAACTAAGGTGCTTTCAAAAGACATTTCTTAGTCTAAATATTTTTCTCTACTGCAACATAGAAAGATGGAAACAAAATGAAATAGTAAATAACAGTAACAGATTAGAAGCACTTCACCAACAACCAGGCTTATGGATCTTGTAATCTAGCCTCCTCCATCAACAAACAAATCAGGGCATCCACAAGTTCCAAGACATCAATTTCTTTTCAACTTCCAAGAGACTATGTATTACTTCAAAGAGTCATCAAATGCCAAAAAGATAATGAGTTTAGATGCAATATTTATGCTGCAAATGAGGAGGTGAATATAAGATAGGGTTTGAGTGTCATTTATTGCAAAGTTAATGAATTCCTAACCTTGAAGACCATGCAAGGCTCAAGGTAGGAATATCTGCAAATATTTCTCTAAATAATAACTTCTATCTTAACTCCTAACAAAAAATAGGTGAAATGTTTGAATTTAAGGTCTATTCATAAATTTTACAATAATTGTTTGGCAGATATAAATATCTCTGACTAAGCTCAATAACTGCCTAATGCTTTATTGAAGGAAACAAAGCACTAGGTGGCAAAAATATCTTTTGAGAAGAGTAACTGCCATAGGCTGAGTCATTCGAATTTGTTTTGGTAAATCTTCCCTTTTTTTATCTTTAATATCTGTTATTAGGCCTTTAAATTATATATTTTATGCTTTGACTGTCTACTTTTATCATTTTTTTCTTTAATCTATTTGTGATCTTTGTTCTGTTCTTTTCTTTAATCTTCTGCTTTGACTGGATAACCCTTTTGTTTTGGCTTCTGATTAGGATTATCCCTTTAATCCTTCTAGCTTATTTTCTTCACTTTTTCTTTGGCTGCTTCTATTTTCTATGTATAGGGGAGGTTGTCTTCATGGCTGGAGGGTTCCTTCGATCAATCGATGATCATGCTTCATCGATCTCGAATACTAGCACAGACCCTCTGGTCATTATTGATCCTTCATGAGCTCCTAGATCGTCATCTAGGCTCTCTGTGACCAATTTTTATCCTGCAGAATATGCTTATTCTTGTCCACTATTAAAACGTGCAAAAAAAACATAAATAATTAGTTAAAAATTTTGCAGGAGGGTTTCACTATGCTTGTAGAGGTTTTGAACTATTGGAGGGTGTTTACATAGGAGGAGAGGGTGCAGGAGGAAAGGTTCCAAAGGTGGAACCAGGAGGAATTTTGAACGGGAGCGGGAAAAGTTTGACAAAAGGTGCGGAGGGAGGCGGTATTGGAAAACCGGGGTGGTTTATCATGCGGAGGATAAGAAGTTAGTGGTTTTAGGAGGGAGGAAGGCGATATGCCTTAGGGAATGACACATCATGGGGCTATACTGCCGATTTCACGTGGGTCAAAAAAAACTAATCCAATCGGAACTTTATTTGCAATATGCAATATGGGTCGTCGGATCTCAGTATGGGAGATCAATAGCTGTCGCACATCTGGGAGGGGTGAACAGTATTTTGGGTTGGAGGAAGTGGAGGATAGGTGGTGGGTTGTGATTGGATGGCGGGGTTAAATGGAGGATTGGGCCCAGGACCTTTAAACATTAACGAAAATGTGTTAAGTGGTAAGTTTGAGGGAATATGTCGGGTATAGTGGGATGGTGGGGCCCATTTTTTTAATATTCCGAAGGTTTGAGGGCCTTTATTATAAGGTTTGGGGGTTTAATAAAAACAAAAGGGGTAGAGGTTTGTTTGTATGGGAAGAAGGGGCTAAGGATAGCGGAGGCTGAGGTTTTATGAAGGTAAAAGGGTTGGGACTTAAGAATAAAAGGGGGCTTAAAGCCTATTTCATCAAAGAGCGGGTTTTATACAAAAATACATGTTTTTTATAATAAAATTAAAAGGACCCGATAGGCTTAAACTTTGCTTTAAAAAATGTAAAAGGAAGCTTTTACATTTTTTAACGTTTTTAGAAGAAAAATGATGAATGAGGGGGGTTTATGAGGGTTTTGAGGAAATGAATAAATGGGTTTTTCAGAGGAAAAAAAAGCCATGAATGAGAGTGAGGGTGAAAGAGTGAAATGAGGAAAAAAAGCCCAATAATGAAGTCATTTTTATAGCAGTGGGGTAAACCTTTTAAGGGGGAAAAGAGGGAGAAATTTCGTGAAGCAATTTGACTTAGGATAATGAATTTGGTTTTTTAGCTACATAATTGAATTCAAAAAGCTCCTCTAGTGGTGTGAGGCCCCTTGGTATTGAATCATCTTTGCATTGTAAAACCTCAAGGTCTTTTTCATCTAGATTGTCAAGTAATTATGCCTTAAAAATATATTCTAATTTGTTTCAATCAGCAGTAGAGGATGGCTCTGTTATGTGGGCTTGTTTTTCATCAAAACAATCTTCTTCATGGCTTGAGCTAAGTGTTGGTACAACAAAATCATTCTTAGATTGCAAAAAATCATTAATGAGTTTATCACCCTCAAACACTTGCCAACAGTTTTCATTGTTAGGTACTATAGGCCGATTTTTAACTTTGACAGTGAATAGTTCATTTACATGGGGAATTTGGCAATTGTTGGCAGCAAAGGCAATCTCATTTGCAAGGTTATTCTGAGCTCTAGGGCTGAAAGTGAGTTCATATTTCTCAAAGGTTTTCAAGAGATCTAGGGTAGCATTCCAATATTCTCTTAATATTGGGTTTTTGGCTGAATACTCCCCTTTTATTTTCCTAATGATCAGCTCTGAATATCCTTGGACTAATATTTTCTTGGCTCCTATGTTCTTAAGCAAATGTAAACCAAGGAGGAGAGCTTCATATTCTGCAATGTTATTAGTGCATTGGAAATCAAGTTTGTAGGAATGTCCTTTGTTTGTATTATGTATCCATACACCAGCTCCAGAACCATTTTTTCCACAAGAGCCATCAAAGCTCATGTTCCACAATGTTTCTATTTCAAACTCATTATCATTCTATAGTTCAAAGCTACTAAAGTTTGGGTTGTTATGTTTTTCATTTGAAGACAGATTTGGTTGTTCTAGTGGGCTCAACTCTTTTTCATTTTCATTTTCTTGTAATCTGATTTCATCTTCATTGAACAAGATAAATGAATCAAGATATGAATGAATGGAATAAACAGGAGTGTTGTTTGGCCTATCTAGGTTGCTTACCATATATTTCATATGAGATTCCCGGTACAATCTTCTTGTTTGGTTAAAGATTGGGATGGTAGCATAAGACATGTCCATTTGAATGTTCCCTTGAAGTTTTGCTCCCCATGATCTGGATAAAAGCATGCCATACTTCGGGGGAATGTCAACAACTACTATGTCCATGAATAGACCCTTAGTAGGAATTTGTGCTAGATTGAGACATAAATCCTTAATTAGACCCAAACACTTGACTCTGCTTGAATCAAAAGAATAAAGGTCTTTGTAAGGTTTAGTAATTTCTAGGCCTAATCTCTCCATCACCACCTTTGGCATGAGGTTGTGAGAGGCACCAGAGTCTAGCATGGCATTGTGTAAGATTTTATCATGTATATTCAAACTGACATAGAATGGGGAGACAACCCCTTCTTGGTATTTTCCTTCTACTTTAGGACCAAACAACAATTCTGGTTTATCATCTGTCAAGTTTAAAGTATCAGTATCATTTCCTATATTCAAAGCTTTCAAAACTTGATTTTTATATACATCCTGGGTTACTAGTTCAACTAAGGGTATGCTAATTTTAATCTTGGAAATTTCTCCCTCAAGGCTGAAAGGTGCTAGTGTTTTTGACATATTTACATCTGCTTTGTCACACATTGTCTTTTCAGCAATTCTGATTTGCTGAGTTTTATTAGGATTGTTCTCCTGGACATCTTTTTTAGGGCCACTAGCAGAAGTACTAGAGCAGCTTGGGTCAACACTTTGTTGGTTGATTTTTTCTTTATTCAAATCAGCTTTCTTAGCCACAGTGTTGGTAATATTTGTTTTCTTTTAGGAGGATTTTTTGAGGTTTTCCTAACAACAATTTCTGTGTTATTATTCTTGGAGGCCTCTTGGTTCTTTTTTCTCCTAAGATCATATTGTCTGTGGACTTCCATTATAGCATTTTCTAATCCCAATTGATAATATTTATAATTTTCATGGTTGTTTTCAGTTTTGTCTGAAGAAAAGAATCCTTGTTCTTCTTCAGTGAGAAAATCATCACCCTCACTATCAGATCCTATCAAATTTACATGATTTTCCTCCAATCTTTCGATCTCCCTTTCTTCTTCATCCACATAGTTGTCTTGGAACAGAGGCCTAATTTGTTGGTCATTATCTCTATCTATTTTGAATAGGATCCCTTCTGAAATTTGCATTTTTTTTTCTATTTTGGGGATTTACTTGGTTCTCCCTAGGAGGTAATCTATCATTTAATTTAATCCTTTCCAGAATTATTTCCATTACCCTCACTAAGTTATCAATTTTGGCATTAGATGATGAAGTTGAGGCCATTGTTTCATCTTTGTATGTAACTCTTTTTTTAATTTCAACCTAGCTCTTTTCTCAATCATATTTGCTTCTACACTCACATCTCCCCTCTGCATATCTTCAAATTTCAAGGGGTCTCTTTCTCTTAGCTGATAGGCCATGTCTGGGTCAAAACCCTCTGGAAATTTTGCTAAGGCTAAACCTAGTGGAGGTTTCATGTTTGGGGACAGTGCATTGTAAACACTATTAAATCTAGTACAGTAATCTTAGACACTTTCCCCAGCATTTCTTTTAAGGTTGCTATATTCTGAAATGATTTGAAGAGGTTTCTTTTTAATTTCCTATTTTTTTATGAATGTTTGGTATAGATAAGGGAGATCATTAATGTTGCTAGGATTCAAGGTTTTAAACCATTTTTTAGCTTCTCCTCCTAAGCTTTGGGCAAATATTATCATCTTAATGGTCTCTTCTTATATTTACATGTAGTCAAAGGCATCATTCATTTTATCTACATGTTGTTGGGCAGTAGTAGATTCAGTTCCAGTGAAGTGAGGAATTCTAGATTGATAATCATTTGGTAAAGGAACCAAAGGTTGTGGTAACACTAAGGGAGCATACCATGCTGCCATGATGGGAGTAAATGGAAGATTTACAAGAGGTGGGTTTGTGAGAGGGAATGTGGGATGGAAGGGAGTGGTTTTAACAGTGGATGTCTGGATGGGTATGGTGGAAGTACTTGGACCAGCAAACTGATTATGAGCAGATTTGGTATGGAAGGAGCTAAAGTGATGGGGAAGCTGAAAATCAGGAGGAGTACAAGAAGAGGCTTCTCTACTAGAACCTTGCTGCAAATCTATGGGCTTGAGGTCAGTTTGGTCAATATCACTATGTGACTTGGTTCTAAATAGGTTCTTTGAATGGTATGAGTCAAAGTGAGGATCCTTCAAGACTGTAAGGTTTTCAAGGACAGATCTTGTTCTTTGGATAGTCCTAACAGTAGTTAAATTTCCAACTCTAGAAGTTTGCCACAAAATGTTTTCTAGATCATAAACTATAGTATGAGGATTAGGGTCTAGATGAGATCTGGTATTGATCCTATGTGAAGCCAGATTTCAAACTCAAAATTTGGAGAGGCTAAAATTTTTGGACTGTTTTCAGAAGGTTGACCTCTCCCAGTGCTTGGTAAACTTCTAAAATATGGGACTAGGCTTTTAAACTTCTTAAGGCTGATTTAAAACAATCCTAAGGGAGTCTAAAGAGAACTAGTGGTGTAATAGGCCTACTAGAGGCTAGTGGAGTCTCCGGGTGGACATTTTTTACTGTTTTAAGGATGTATGTTTATGGTCCACCACCAATAATTGAAAAAAACCAATCTAGGGATGTTTTTGGGGTTTTTTTATTTTTTATGTAGTCCTAAGGTTTGTAAGAGTGCTCTACACCTGAATCATCATTTAGCTAAGATGGTGAAACAAACAAAGTCTACTCTATGGCTGACAGCTGAATTCTCTATGATTTGATAATGGTTTCTGGAGTCCTAAGGTGTACTTAGATTGTCACTGACTCAGAAGGTCTCATCATGATCACCATAGTGTTAGTGATAGTGATGAGGTGGTTACAAATCATAGGATAAAAAGTCTAACTGATTTATTTAAGAGGTATTTAGGCAGCTATATACTCAGAGGTCCCACCATGATCACTATTATGTTGTAATGGAGATGAGGTGGCAATTAATTAATGGATACATAATTTTTTAGCTTGTAACTTACTCAAAAAGGTCCCACCATGGTCGCCATTATGTTTGGGTCACGTGATTTAGTAGATTGGTAGACCAAATGGATAGGGAAACATCAAACTAGTCTTTGGAGTCCTAGGACCTAGCCTTCCTAGACTTAGAGAGGGCTCTCTCTATTTGTTTGCAAAGGATATGAACTTGTTTGTTTTAGATGGTTGATTTTAGGCTAGTTATTAAGTATGGGGTTTTTTATTATTATTTTGGTTGGGTATGATGATCAAGAATAATATATAGAATGAGGAAATCTCTAAGTCATTAGGCAATGGAGTCTATCAAAGTCATGATAAGTTCATCAATGGATCGCGGAGCATCATAGGGAAAATCTAACTTTGTCAGTGGATCTTCAAGGTTTTTTAGGGGTAATGAGATAGACATCAATAGTGTAATATCCCAAATCTGGAATAACTAGCAAGGCATGACTGGAAAACGCATTTTCCAGTAATGGCTGCTACAGGAATTGAAACCAAGACCTGGATCCCTTAGAAAAATGTGTCTAAGTGCTAAATCCAAGAGGAGGCTCCAAATAAATCCTTCTAAGTGGGTTAAACAGATCTCCCACACTTATATGTCCTCAAAAAGTGCCCGATGAAAGGGGCTGCAACAATGTAAGCACAAGAGTTGGAATGACAGTGTTATTTTATAACCATGGACTCATGAAGATATGAATAGCCAAAAAAATTTGTTATAGCAACAGAAAGAGTACAATGTCCTGAGGAAACAATCACTCAAGGAAGGCAATGCAAGCCTTAACAATACATGTACAAGAAATGAAAGAAGACTGCTACATACATAAAACCCTTGGCTATGACAGTGTAGTATATTATGGAGTACTGCTGCAAAATGATGTTAATACATGGATATGACAATATATATCTCAAATACAATAGGGGAGAAAAGCTCTAACCCTTGGAAACAATAATACATCAATCCTCCAAAGGATTGGTTGAAATATACAAAATGGAAAAAATGTCGGAGTTGCTAGGTAGCAACTGCAACTCAAAACTGGAACTGGATAGAGAAGGTTAAATATGATAAAAAATCTGAATTAGACCTCCTCCAATGGATCTCCTAAGTGGAAGGTTGATCCTTACACTTGAGATCTCACCCTCCAATCAACACTGCAATCCCTCATTGCAAGTGCACCCTGAAAATAATGCAGTCGAAGAGGGTAACTGCGTTGTAGGTGGAATTTAATGATTTGGACCAATGCCAATATCTGCAATATGCTCTGATAGCTTCCAAAATTATCCTCCAAATGAAAGGAATACTCCTCCTCTGAAAAACAAGTGATGGAAGAGGCGTTGTGACTCCTCACTACAACACCCTACAACACAACATTATGTTGTTGTAGCAATAACGTTGTCCTGGAGGAGGATGCTTGGCCTCAAGCCTAGATGTGAGGAAAATCTGTACAACTCCTTCAAGAGGATTCTCAAGAAAGGATAAGGATTCCTAAACAGGAAATCCTTGTTCTAAGTAGCACAGCAACTCAGCTAAATAGCTAGGACTGCAAATAGTCTAAGCAGACACAAAATCAATAATCATATGCATATGTAAAAATGGTTGCCTTGCCCTCCTTTTAAACACACTAGAGCTCCCTCTCCATGGGTCCCACTCTTTTAGGGTTTCCTCCTTTGAGGAATATTCCCTCCTCTTTATCTGCGTTGTCCCATAGGATGCTTTCCACCTCATACCTCTCCGTTGTTTGACTTGGTCAAACTTGACCTAGCCTCTTTGCAAATGTCTCCTTTCACACATGAGGGTGTGAAATATAGTTCCAAGGCTGATCCCCTTTCATAATAGAGGGATTTTATCCATGTCTTTATTGTGTTTTGGCCTCCTCACCCAATTATTCAACTTATAAGTGAAATTATCAGAATTTAATATTCCAATTTATTGAAGGAAAAATTTGGAATATTACAAATAGTAAGAATAAAAAGTAGGACAAAGGGAAATTAAGAATCCTTTATCATACTTACTTTTTAACAAAGGGACTTAAATATCATAAGCATGAAGAGGCAATAAATAGACAGGAAAAATCATAAATTCTTTGATTCAACTAAAGCAAATAATTATTCAAGACAAACATTTCCAATGAAATATAGAAGGCGAGAAACTCATTTAACTTCTATGGATTTCACCTTCAAGGACAAAAAAAATTCAAGACACACATATAATTGTAATCGGAGAAGAGGTAATGCCTAAACATCATTGATTATAGCTATGAAGATCTCTAAAACAATTATTTAAGCAAGTACAAAGGGTATGATCGAAAAAAAAAACCTCTTTGGCAGACTTTAAGTAATGGTACTTTAGAGAGAGACTTCATAAATAGTGTTTTAGTGACAGCAAGTAAGCACCATACATAATTCTTGATACCAACTGTATTCAACTATTTATGAAATAAACAAGCTTAGGGGTTCTAGAGAGCAGTTAAGAATTCTCTAAAATGTTCTAGCAGAGGAAAACATTAAGGTAGTGAAGAACAAACAGAACTAAGGTGCTTTCAAAATACATTTCTTAGTATAAATATTTTTCTGTACTGCAACATAGAAATATGGAAACAAAATGAAACAGTAAATAACAATAACAGATTAGAAGCACTTCACCAAAAACCAGGCTCAGGGATCCTGCAATCTAGCCCCCTCCATCAACAAACAAATCAGGGCATCCACAAGTTCCAAGACATCAATTTATTTTCAACTTCCAAGAGACTATGTATTACTTCAAAGAGTCATCAAATGCCAACAAGATAATGAGTTCAGATGCAGTATTTATGCTGCAAATGAGGAGGTGAAGCTAAGATAGGTTTTGAGTGTCATTTATTGTAGAGTTAATGAATTCCTAACTTTGAAGACCATGCAAGGCTCAAGGCAGGAATATCTGCAGATATTTCTCTGAATAATAACTTATATCTTAACTCCTAAGGAAAAATAGGTGAAATGTTTGACTTTAAGGCCTATTCATAAATTTTACAATAATGTTTTGGCAGATATAAATATCTCTGACTAAGCTCAATAACTGCCTAATGCTTTATTGAAGGAAACAAAGCACTAGGTGGCAAAATATCTTTTGAGAAGAGTAACTGCCATAGGCTGAGTCATTTGAATTTTTTATGGGTAAATATGCACTTTGTTTTATCTTTAATCTCTGTTATTAGGCCTTTAAACTCTGTCTTTTATGCTTTGACTGTCTGCTTTTATCATTTTTTCTTTAATTTGTTTGTGATCTTTGTTCTATTCTTTTATTTAATCTTCTGCTTTGACTAGCTAACCCTTTTGTTTTGGCTTCTGATTAGGATTAGTCCTTTAATCCTTCTAGCTTCTTTTCTTCACTTTTTATTTGGTTGCTTCTATTTTCTGTGTGCAGGGGAGGCTGTCTTCGTGGCTAGAGGGTTCCTTTGATCAATCGATGATCATGTTTCATTGATCTCGAATACTAGCACAGACCCTCTAGTCATTACTGATCCTTCATGAGCTCCTGGATCATCATCCAGGCTCTCTGTGACCAATTTTTATCCTGCAGAATATGCTTATTCATGTTCGCCATTAAAACTTGCAAAAAAAACATAAATAATTAGTTAAAAATCCTGCGGGAGGGTTTCACTGCACTTGTCGTGGTTTTGAACTATCGAAGGGTGTTTGCAGAGGAGGAGAGGGTGCAGGAGGAAAGGTTCCAAAGGTGGAACCAGGAGGAAGTTTGAACAGGAGCGGGAAAAGTTTGGAAAATGGCGCGGAGGGAGGAAGTATTGGAAAACTGGGGTGGTTTATCGCGTAGAGGATAAGCAGTTAGTGGTTTTAGGAGGGAGGTGAGCGATATGCCTCAGGGCATGACACATGGCAGGGCTAAACTGTCGATTTTGCGTGGGTCGCAAAAAACTAATCCAATCGCAACTTTATTTGAGATATCCAATATGGACCGTCGGATCTCAGGATGGGAGATCGACAGTTGTCGCACATCTGGGAGGGTTGAATAGTCTGTTGGATAGGAGGAAGTGGAGGACAGGTGGCGGGTTGTTATTGGACGATGGGGTTAAATGGAGGATGGGGCCCAAGACCTTTAAACATTAACGAAAATGCATTAAGTGGTAAGGTTGAGGGAATATGTTGAGTATAGTGGGATGGCGGGGCCCATTGTTTTAATATTCTGAAGGTTTGAGGGCCTTTATTATAAGTTTTGGGGGTTTAATAAAAACAAAAGGGGTGGAGGTTTGTTTGTATGGGAAGAAGGGGCTAAGGATAGTGGAGGTTAAGGTTTTATGAAGGTAAAAGGGTTGGGGCTTAAGAAGAAAAGGGGGCTTAAAGCCTATTTCATCAAAGAGCGGTTTTTATACAAAAAAACGGGGTTTTTATAATAAAATTAAAAGGACCAGATAGGCTTAAACTTTGCTTTAAACAATGTAAAAGGAAGCTTTTACATTGTTTAATTTTTTTAGAAGAAAAATGATGAATGAGGGGGGTTTATGAGGGTTTTTAGGAAAGGAATAAATGGGTTTTTCAGAGGAAAAAAGGCCATGAATGAGAGTGAGGGTGAGGTAGTGAAATGAGGCAAACAAGCCCAATATTGAAGTCATTTTTGTAGCAGTGGGGTAAACCTTTTAAGAGGGAAAAGAGGGGGAAATTTAGTGAAGCAGTTTGACTTAGGATAATGAAGGCAGTGAGATTTCTAAAACTCACAATATTTCTCAAATTTTGCTTTTAGAAATCTAGGATTATAACTTAGTCATCTTTTGATATCAGCAAAAATTACTGATGACTAACACATTCAATCGTCTTGGTTTCACAATGATCTCAAAGCCATACTCTTGGAATAGTAACAACCATCTGCAGATCTTCCCCCCCAACACAGGCTTATTGACTAGGTACTTTAAATCAGAGTGATCAGTAAACGTATTGAAATTTCCTCCTAATAGGTAGTGGCATAATTTATGCAACACATACACCATTACTAATCCTTCCCCTTTTGTGGTTGAATAATTCCGTTTTCTTCTTGAAAGTTTTCGACTGGCATAAGCAATAGGGTGATCAATCTCTCTAGCTCCTGGCTATGCTAAAATAGCTCCGAGCGAGATACAGGAGGCACCAACATGCACTTGAAACACCTTTGACCAATTTGGAAAGACCAGTATGGCCGTCGTGACCATATTTTCTTTCACCAATTCAAAACTCTTCTAACATTCGTCATCCCAGAAAAATGTCGCATCCTTCTTGAGCAGCTTCTCCATGGGCGCAGTTATCAATGCATAATCCTGAATGAACATTAGATAATACTTGGTGTGCCCCAATATTGAGCGCAGTTGTTTGAAATTCGTAGGTACTTACAGATTAACAATTATTGTGATATTCAAGGGATCTACCATCAACCCTTGTTGGCAGAAAATGTATCCCAGTAGTATCCTGAATGGTACACATAATATGCATTTCTTCAAGTTCAGTGAGATATGATACTTTCTACAGGTATCCAACATTAAGTGCAGATTTGAAACATGCTTTTTCAATAGCCCAAAAATATTCCAATCATAAAAATATACTTCCACGAACTTATGGATAAACTCTTTGAAAGTAGCTATTACTACGCGCGAGAAGATGGCAGACGAATTCTTCAAGCCAAAGGGCATGACTATATACTGGAAAGATCCCCATTTTGTTTCAAAGGTAGTCTTACTGCAATCTTGATCTGATGATACCCTGAGAAGCCATCTGTGAATGATTAAGCTTCTTGTCCCCCGAAATTGTCCAGGATTTTATGATAGAATGGAGTTGGGAATGGATCATGCACATAGGCATCATTCAATTGGTGCAGGTTTACACAAATCTTGATTTCTCCTTTTGTCTTCTTTCCTTGCATTACCATGGGACTCACCCAATCAAAATCTTATATTAGCTCTATGATTCCTGTAGAAACCATATTATACAACTCTTACGTTACCTTATGCTTATATTTTGGATTCAATTTGTATGGGAGATGCTTCACCAGTTGCGCATTAGGTTTCGAAGCGATCTTCATGACTCCAAGATCTTCAATTATTCCTTTCAACTCTGAGAACTTTGTAGGAAATAAGCCTTGATACTTTGTCAGCAGCTCAACAACCTTTCCTACTATGTCATCATCCCAATAGTCTCCAATATTTGTGAACTTTGGTTTCTCTTCAGACCCAATATTCACTTGACGAATATTTAGACGTTTTGTGACATCTAGTGAAGTGATCGAGGGCCCAGCAACTACGCATTTTCCCTCAGATTCTGGAATGGTAATATTCCTTGGGTCATCTTCAACCATTATATTTCTACAATTCACAATATCCTTCAACTGTGCATCCCATGATGGCGAAGCACACTCTATCGTCGAATTTTCTATGTCAAAGATAACTTCTTGAATATTATGCAATTCTTGACCAATCTTTAAAACCCACTCTCAAAGCTGAATGTTAGAATGAAACTCTCTGTCACTGCAAACCATTCACTAGTACCTCGGCATAGCTCCATATCCATATACCAATCAGTAGGTACCTTCCCCAATGTATGAATTAACATGTGGACCCATTCAGGTCGTGGTTCTACACCCCATACCTCATTCCATTTAGCCAAATGCCTACGTGGATCATCCTTCTAGAGTATACTTCTTTCATTCTGATAGCTAGAAATTCAAAGCATCATCTCATCATTCACGTGCATTCATCCCAGTTGCCCATGTTTTATTTATGAGTCTCCCACCATCGTGCTGGAGTAGTGTGCAGTCTGATATCCAAGGCATGGAATCTCTATCCTTTTGGGAAAGTTCTTTCAAGATCTCCTAAAAACATATTTACATCAGTTAACCCATCATAATACGGTAATTTACATACCTCTGATGTTATGCATCGAAGGGATCTGGTCACTCGATTGCAGTGCAAGGAAGATACTTCATGCAACCAGTTCTTCTAGTTCTCCAATTCTTCATCATAATCTGAGAAGAAAGAGTTTTCCTTTTCCCAATTAATACTTCCATCAGTGATTGGGTTGATCCAATATTCATCACGCAGAGTCATCTTATAGATAAAGTTAATATCATCATCAGCGCACACAGGTTTTTTGTATCTCATTCCTTCTGCAGGATCTAGGGGAATGATGACTCTGGTTCCATTGCTTTCAAACTCCATTCTTCTTTCCTTCAGATTTATGATACCATCCATATCAATAGCCTAGTATAATCCCAATAGTGCAAGATAAGGATCAATATCATCCACAATTTTATAACTTCGAAATATGCAAGTACCTTAATAGCTTCAATACTGACTACAAATTGAGACAACCTTCCTAATGGAATGATTTTCTGTTGATTTTCCATGTGAAATTTAATGGTAGACCATTCTAGCTTGGATTCTCTCATGCTCTGCTAAGTTTTCTTAAGTAGGACATTTGCATCGAACCACAGATCTAAATAACCTGATCCATCTCATAAGTACCGATATGCGCAGTCATACGCATCTCTCGCCCCATCCTCTTCTTATTATTATAGATTTTCTTGACAACTTTCTATTCTATCAGCGATTGTTCCTTTTCTACGCAGTTATCTATCAAGGCTTGGAGGTTCTCTAATACCTTATTGTTGTGCAGTAACTTAATGCAATATTATAATAATGGCTGATTTCTTCATCTACCCCTGCCTCCTTTGTCGGTCTACCTAATGTCGATGTGCTTCCCTCTGCAAACCCCTTTCATACTACAACAAAAGTTTCCTTTGTGCATTGTAAATAAAATCCATCTTTTTTCTCAAGTTCCTTACGAATCCAAAGGTCAGTGTTTGGCTTGTCTCCCTTATCCTCATTAATGGTTTCACCGCTCCCAGTAACCACATTCAAGCTAGGATATTCCTCACAAGTTTCTTCTTTGACCATATAAATATTCTATGGCAAAGTATGCATCTTTTTCTCTTGCATATTAGCAATCAAAACAGGGCAATATTCTATTACATGGTCAAATTGTCTAAAATTCCTACATGATTATCGTGTTGGATTTGGATAGTCGCATGCATAGTGACCAAAATATCTACAATTATATCAAATAACCTACCCCCTTCCTCGACTAGTTGATCCACCTCCTATTCGTCTTCCTCTATTCTGAAATCCACTGCTCCAAGAGGGTGATGCTGGTGAGGTAGGTTTGGCCTGAATTCTATATATTTCAGATTTTTCCAACATCATTTCAAAAGTGTGACAATGTTGTTCATCATGTCCCAGCGACAAACATAATCTAAAAAATATTTTCTTCAGCTCAAGCTAATAGTTTCCAACCCTTGGAAAAAATTTGTTGTATGCAGACCCGTAACCTGACATATCGTGCACCATATTGGCCCAACTGCACTCTTCAACAAGCTAGGTCCTCTAGAATTCAGATAATTATTGAAGACAGGACATTAATCCTTATGATGCCCAGCATCTTTACATCGTATGCACCAAACCTCTATGCACACCTCCTTTCCCTTATATTTGTGCAAATTCTGAATCTCAAAATTCATCACTTCTAACTGACTCTGAATCTGCTGAGTTCCAAGCGCAACAGGTGTTTGTGTAGCTTATAATTTCATCATAATATCCATAGCCTCAGACTACGTGGAAATTTTCTGTTGACCCAAGGTTTGGCTCAAATACGGGAGCAGTATAGTAATAAACCACTCCTTGTGTTGGGTATCATCGATAGTGAATCCACCATCTTTGATAGTGTGCTTCAGCCTCTGATCCGCCTCCCACACAGATTCATTTATCTCCTAGTGAATCTCTTTCATTTTTGTAATCAATTGCGCATATGACTTAGGCTTATTGAATTGTTCTTTTAGGGCATATTTTACATCATCCAGAGTGACATTATAGTTTTCTTGTACATATCTGATATACCAATCAAATGCGCGATCTTGGAAAGCAGTGGCTATCTGTGCTTTTAACATCATCGTTAGTAACTAGTTGAGCTCTCCATACAGCATCAGTGACAAACCAAAAGAGCTTAGTATCTTCGTTTCCAATACCTTTGAAAGTAGGTAGCTTCGTAGACGCAGCCATATTTGTTCCTGGGGGAGGTGCAGGTAGAGGTGGAGTGGACGATTTGTGAGATGAGTGTGGAAGTAGAGTGGATGGTATTTGAAATATGGTCAAGGCTCTTTGGTTGTTTTGATTTGGTGAAACTTCTTCTCAGGAGACTTCCTCTTCTTCAAAGTGCGCAGATCCACTAGAGTTGTTGGTCTATGGTTCACCGTCACTATCAGATATACACTAGAGAGGATTATAAATAAATCATTTTTCTGGGTCTGCGTGGTAAATTCTCCACTGCACGTAGTCGGGCCTCTTTGGGACAATCACGCAATATGTTGGCATAGAGAGCCATGTTCACAAAATATAATCTGCAGTAATAACTTTAGAGAGAGCAGGAACTTACCTCTAGGACCCTTGAAAAATCTTCTTTCTACTTCAGAGCATGACACAAACTGATCAATGGAAAATTCAGTCACTAATCCTCCCAAGACATGATCGATTCAATGATATATCATGCGGGTGATCTTATTGCTTTCCTTTTCTAATTGTTGTATTAATTTAGGAGTTCACTCAGTGGCTGCATCATCCTTTTCCCATGTATTAAATTCATTAAATCAAGACAACCACTCATGCAGCTAAGTTACAAAGGAGAAAAATAATATCTCGTGAAATTCTATATAGATGTACTTCTGAACCCACTTTTCAGCATATATCTTAGAACTTCAATTCTCTTGGATCATGAATTCAAGGATATTTCTATCCAACCAATCTTGTAATTTGTTCTGCATAGGGTGCCACAACATTGAATCTCCCTCATAATGATCTTGGTTCCGAAAACTAAACCATTTGTTGGCTTGAGGGGTCCTGACCGAGGTTTAGAGTTTATTGCGCAACCAACAAACCCTCCAACTACTGGCCCTTTCGAAAATGACCTTCTTGCGCAGATCAAAGTCTCACCCAAAGCAGTATGGGGGGGTGTTAGAACTAGGTTTCCGCACCCTAAGGAAGAAATTAAGATGGTGACCCTAAACAATTTTAATGCAGAACTTATTGTAGATTGGAAAAATATGCGCGCATATACAGAACAATACTTATTAGATCGTCTTGTCGCAGAAACAGATAATGCATATGCAGATGAATCGTAGATCAACTACATCACAGATATATAATAATAGAACTAGATATTCACAATGTGTAATAACTTAAGCATATGTATTCATATATTCAACCATCAACATATATTCATGCATAAATAATAGATTTACTCGTGCAGATATAAAATAAGTAAGCGATCCCACAGTAATAACTATAAACAGATAACACAATGCTTCAAAAAACCATTATTTGTATTATATAAAAACAATTTAGTATAACAAACTTTCCCCTTATAATTACCCTTTCGCACACACAGCAAATACTAGGTGTCCGCGCACACAGTCAGCGGAGTCTACACACAGCCAAGACTAGGTCTCTGCACACATAGCTAGCAGGAGCCTTTCTACCCAATCCAGACTTACAAAAAGGTATCGCAAAATCATAAACATACTTAGATCCAAAAACATCATAATATTCTACTTAGACTCGATCTATCTCTATTTATACCAATCTCAGCGTGCAGATACTATGGTCTCAAACCATGGTTTGAGGCCCACAGTTTACCCTTACAAACCATTTACATAAAATAGGGAATTTGACCCACCCCAAAGCCCCTTGACCTTTCGGCGCAGCGCACATATGCAAAATTACATATAAAAAGTTACTCAAAAATGTACCCCAGGGGACCCTGATCCAACAAGTGATTTTATGATGTTATAAAAGGTAAAAAAGATAATTCTTAAACTCATTTTATCCATTGATGGTTGATATATATCCTCTCTTCTCACCATTATACTCCACATCTCCCAAGGGTTGAAGAAAAAACATTAATTTTGTGTCAATTTCCTCCTGCTACGCTTTTGGAAGTGTTGCACTACGCTTTTGGTGTGTTGCGCTACGTTTCTGGCATGTGTTATGCTTTTGGTGTTTGAGCTCAAAATTATTCATTCAAGCTCCAAAACCATTACACAAGGGTTCATACATCTCCTAAACAGTAAGTGGACACCATTCCTACCTCTCTCAAGTCAAATTTCATCAGCAAATGAGTGGTTTATTTCAATAGGTTGTATCCACTATGTTTTTGGTGTTTTTCATCATTTACTTGTTTCAGCTGATAAAATCCTACTCTAGCCATCTAAAACCTTCATACAACTTCCATACATCATACCTTAACACTCCCTATCACTCACAACCTTTTTTTCCATCATTTTCATTAAAACCCTATTTTTCACTACATTTTTCCAGAAAACTAGGAAATTTTTGTGTTTTGATCCTTTGGCCACCTTCCTCATACCCATTTCCATAAATTTCACTTGTGTCCTATTTCCAACTCATCACCCTACCTCCTCAATTTTTTGGGGATTTTTCCCTAGCTTCTTTCCACCTCATTTCTTCCCCTAAAGCCACCCTACCACCATCCCCTATTTTCTTAACTCTACACCTCCCCTACCCATTTCATCCAATTAGGGTTTCATATTGTTGAAAAACACTATGGAGGGAGAAAACAAGATTCATAAGGGAGGCCACCATTCCAAGTTTGAGCCAACTCAAACCCATGGCATCATTTGATCTTCGTGACCATTTGATAGGGTTTACATTGCACACAGTGACAGTTTTGCTTCAAAATAAGTTTCTGAAGACATGAAGTTGAATTTGAAAAAAGTGAAAGAGGTTTTTGTTAACCATAGAAAAAATAAAAATAACCTCCTTTTTTATGCACAGGTGCTATTATTTTAGATAAATACCAAAAATACAGTTTCTCCAAGTCATTTTCTGCACTTTTGAACAGGTTGTCTTCAACTCAATATTTCAAGGGTTTGGAGAACGGTTTTGCAGTGATTTATGACTCCATTTTGTATCAAACATCCTAATATTTCCAACCATAACACTTTCATCCCAAAAATCCTCAGTGAAGGCCTCCAAACTCCCTCTTAAAGTGGCATGAAGATTCTACTGAGAGTGTGCTACACTTTCGAAAAAATTTAGTGATCAACTTCAAACTTGTATTCTAAGAAAATCGCAAACTTGGAGGAGGTATTTATTCATATCATACCAGATAAAAAAACCCTCTCTCATTTTTTTAGCAAGTGTTATGGTTAGAGCGATATTGATCCATATTTAAGCCCTATTTTTACAGAAAAAGCTCTGGAAATTCTAGAAAATGGTCATTAGAGAAGTGTTGGGCAGCGGCGCGACGCTTTTTCTCAGAGCATATAAATGGAGAAATTTGTATATGGTTGGATTTATTTTCACTTCTACCTCACATAAATGACCTTAGGTTTTCATTTCACCTTCTCATTTTGAAGAAAAATCCAAACACACCACTTTTTTCATGCTTCTGCCATCTATTTTACCGCTACGCAGCGCTTCTAGAGTGAGGTTGGGAGAATCGGTTTTCGAAGGTCTTCCTGGAGTTTTTTTCTCAGTTTTGAGGGTGAAATGAAAAGAATACACATAGGGATACCTATCCTAACTCTCGGATTTAAAAATGGGCACTTAAAATTCAGTCAAACTAAGCTCCAAATTGGCACAACGCTTTTGTTGGGAGGCGTGATGCTTCTGTCATTGGATTCCTTTCGAAAGTTTTCAAGCTAGAAAAAATCCAAATTTTGAAGTGTAGTTGTCCCGTGAGGTTTATTTTTTGTAGGAGAGTTTGTTTTTGCCTCTCTTTTTCGAGGAATGATGTAATTTATCAAGGAAACTTACACTCCTAATTATTAGCTAAATTTGAGGGAATGGTTTCTAACTTCCCTAGAAACTAGGAAATGACTCATAGGGTGAATTTATGAATTTTTTTGGATCATATTTCGACCCAATGAGGTGGAATCACTTATATTTTCTATGTGTACTCCAAAATCAAGCCATTTTATAGGTTGGATAGATTTTATTTGCAATGGAGCTATTGTACAAACTCTTTTTCAGTGAAATCAAAGGAATGTTGCAGTTTTAACATTGAGACTCCAATGGTATGCTTTTAAGCATTGTTTCTTCTCTGTTACTTCATCGAATTTAATCTTATGTTACCTTTCCATCATATGTATTCTTCAGTATGTTAATATTGTGAGTTTATGAATTGAGTTTATGAATAGAAATCATTGCTTTCTATGCTCTATTTTATAATATTTTCATGGATGTGTCTACGCTTCTAATGAATTAATTCATTTAAATTATCATTCTGACTCCTCTTTCAAACCCTATACACAATGAAAAATTAAGTATGTTCATGATTTTACCTACATGGCCTCATCCTTGTCTCTTAAACTTATCCTTTGAAATCATATCTAAAACCTATACCTAGTTCCTTGGTTGTCATTCTTATCTATCAAAAACTTCAAAAAAATGAAACCCTAATCTATTGAGCATCATAACTAGCCTAAGATCATTATATATCCAGTCATTTCATTGGATAAAAAGTGAAATTGAGAGATCCCTCTCTCGTTTTGGTAGGGTTATCTACCTGACCTAAAGGTTGGTTTGAGGTTACCTCCTTCAGTTCCATTCTCAGCCTTGGGAAATGGGGGGAGTGATAACAAGAAGCACCAAAATTTTGTACTTGATATTTATGAAGATGAATAAATCTTATCATAAGATTTTCCAAAAATTGTTGGGTACAATTAGTTTTTCTTGTTCCATCATTTGTTTTTATTTCTTCTCAGAATGAATTAATGTAGTTACTGGTCTCTAATATTACATTTGTGATTTAGAGTTAAAATCCTTAATGAAGTTCTCCTTTATTCTGAATACCATTTCTTCTTAACCATTTTCTTCTAAAACTAAAGGTAATAGATTTTGTAATAGCAGCCTGTTAACAGAATTTTTCCACCAACATTTCTATCTGATTCATGTTCATTTGTATTCACCATTTGATGGCATTGTGATGATTTTTGTTCTGTTATAGAGATTAAAGGGTTTTAATTATTATATTCTAGGGTTTTCAAAATTAAAGGGAAACAAATTCTTTTATTTCAAAGTTATGATAAATGTCATGAGCACTAATCTCAACACAGCTTGAGATTGTCTCTCAAGGTACAACAAAGAAAGTGAGTGCAGAAGTAGGTTTGAATACCTATATAAGTTCCAAAATATTAGACATTCATCCACTCAAAAGGATAAGGGGAGGTGGAGACTAAAGACTGAAAAGAACATGCAGTATGGACTCACTCTGTAAGCTCATAATCAAGAGAACAAATGGTATGTGAATAGTGTTTGTTCCAAGCATATGATTCAAGATAAAATTAATTTTTTGTCACTAAAAGAAGAACCAGTCCATAATTAGGTGATTATGGGAGATTGGACATAACTTTACCTTGAAAAATCCAACTTAGGTCTGACTTTTGGCATTGGAATGAAAACTCATAGGGCTACCACAGGACCATATTTCATATCTTGGAGATCTGAAATTACAAAGTTAAAACTGTTTCAAGATCGAGCTCCTAAAAGAAAGAAAAAAGTGTGTATTTTTTTTTTCATAAGGTTTGCTTGAAAAAATATTTTGAAGTGTTTCTAAGGGAATATTGAAGCATAGATATATGTATTGGGTTCTAAAATGCCTCCAAAAAATAATTCCACACCCATTAAGCCCTCAGAAATCTCTGCTATGACATAAGAAGAGGAATGATTGTAGCATGATATCTCAAAATTACAGGACCAAGTGCAACAAATTTCGCTCTCACATAGAACAACCAAAAAAGAACTAAAAGGTGACATGGATGTTTTAAAAGAAGACATATATGGTTTGAAGGATGGAATGAATGGCTTGAATAATAGAATGCAAGCTAATATTGATGGTATAGAAGAAAAAATGAAAGAAAGCATGGAATATTTGAAGAATGACATGGAAGGTTTGAAGGAAGGTTTAACAAAGTTACTATAAGAAAAGCTTCCTACTGGCGAAAAGGTAGTTGAGGAAACTCATGATAAGAACAAAATAAATGTTAATCATGATTTTACAGACTCTAACATTGGACTGAAGACCCACCATATTCCATATATTTATATGAGTAAGCTGGATGGAAAGGATCCCTAACATGGATACTACAAATGGAGCAATATTTTGATCTTTATAATGTGCAAAACACAAAAAAGGTACGCATTGCAACTTTATATTTATAACCCAACACATTTATATGGTATCAATGGATTTTCTCTTGTAAAAAAATTGTCACTTGGTCAAATTTTATGGAGGAAATGATAGCACATTATGAGGATACAAAGAGAAACACTTTCTTTAGCCAATTGATAAATCTCAAACTTTCAATGGTGGATAACATTGAGGACTGCAAAAAATTGAATATAAGGGTAAATGATATTCCATATGAGCACAATATTTATGTCTTCATAGGGACTTTAAAGGATAACATCCAACATGAGGTTCACGTTTGGGAACCTGATTCATTGGAGAAGGAATTCAGGTTGGCAAGAAAAATTGAAAGAAAAATTATGGCGATAAGGAAGCCTACCACTCACAATTATAAAGATGGAAGTGTTTCTACTCCTAGACTTCCACAACCTACAAGTTTGACACCAAAACAATTGGAATAAAAAAAATAACGAATTTGCTATAGTTGTGATAGAAAATACACTAAAGTTCATAAGTGTGCTAAGAAGAAATTATTTTACATAGATTGTGAAGAGAAGGAAGAAAAGGAACAATAAACTTCAAAAAAAGAGGATATACACCAAGAACCAACCCTATAGAAATAATAAATGAATTTGACCTTATCTTGTAATGCATTGGCAGTAATTACCGCTCCTCAAACTCTCAAGATAGAATATTTATTCGGGTAGTACCCATAATTTTATTCATTGTAAGGTATCCAAGGAATTGAATTTCTTCCTATAGCCAGCACCAGAGTGACAAGTGATGGTTTCAAAAGGAGGAACTATGAATTGCTTTGGAAATTTCCATAATATCAAGCTAACCATGAGTGAATATGTAGTGAATAGTCCAATTCTCTCCATTCCATTGGGTGGTGTTGGTGTTGTACTAGGAGTCCAATGGTTACAATCTTTGGGGATGATAGCTTTTAATTTTTGAGAAATTTTCTTGAAATTTTTTTGTGAAGGAAAGGAAGTTGAATTATGGGGTATCCTAGGGAATATGGGAAAGATAATCAACCCTAATGTCATGACAAAGCTTTTGAAGAAATAAAAATGAGGCATAATTGCACAATTATACTCACTAGAGGTTCAAACATCAAAATCATTTATTTCTCCAGATCTCAAAAAATTATTGGACAATCATTCCAATGTGTTTTAGACTCCTAAAAAACTCCCAGATATTCGTGATCATGATCATGTTATTCATTTGATTCCAGGATGTGTTCCTCCAAACATCAGACCGAACAAATATCCTTATCCCCAAAAGAGTGAGATTGAACATATGGTTGCAGAAATGCTAGAGGCTAGTATAATTCAACCTAGTCAAAGTTCTTTCTTTGCTCTAGTAGTATTGGTGCACAAGAAGTATGGATCATGGAATATGTGTTTGTATTACAGGGATCTCAACAAGCTCACAATTAAAGATACATTTTCCATCCCTGTTATTGATGAATTATTAGATGAATTACATGGAGAAATTTACTTCACCAAGCTAGATCTTCATTCTAGATATAATAAAATTACAATGAAGGCTGAAGAAATTTCAAAAACAACATTCAAAACTCATGAGGGTCATCATGAATTTTTTTTCATGCCTTTTGGCCTTACTAATGCACCTTCCACATTTCAATATTTGATGAATTCCATTTTCAAACCCTTAGAAAATCTGTGTTAGTATTTTTTTATGATATACTAATCTACAACAAGTCTCGGAAGGATCATGTTCAACATGTTGATAGGGTGCTAAAACTATTGGAGGAGAAACAACTATATGCAAAAGCATCCAAATTTTTCTTTGGAGTATAGGAGGTGGAATATTTGGGTCATGTTTTATCTCATGAGGGTGTTAAGGTAGACCCTAAAAAAATTAAATTTATTAAGGAATGAAAAATCCCCACAACCATAAAGCATCTTTGAGGATTTCTGGGGTTAACAGGGTATTATCACAAGTTTGTTAATAATTATGGGAGAATATCGGCACCTCTAACATCATTACTAAAGAAAGATGCATTTTCTTGGACTCTAAAAGAAACTAAGGCCTTAACATCTTAAATAGGCAATGTGCCAAGCATCAGTCTTAGTTATGCCAGACTTCACAAAAACCTTTATTGTGGAATGTGATGCCTCAGGAAATGGAATTGGTGCGGTTTTAATGCAAGAAGGAAGACCCAATTCCTTTGAAAGTCATCCAATCAAAGGAAATTATTTACAGAAACCTATTTATGAGAAGGAAATGTTGGCATTACTACATGCACTAAAGCAATGGCGACCTTACCTAATGGGAAGACATTTCAAGGTAAAAACAGATCATGATAGTCTTAAATACTTTTTGGAACAAATATTATCTTCAGAAGAGTAGTAAAAATGGGTCACAAAGATGTTGGGTTATGACTTGAAATCATCTACAAAAAAAGGGAAGCAAAATGTTGTTGTAGATGCACTCTTAAGAAAGGATGAGGATGTGGAGTCATTGCTTTGTGTCATTTATATTATCCAACCCAAGTGGATAACCAAAGCAAGGGATGAATGGAAGAATGATGAAGAGGTGTGGACACTCATTCAAAAGTTGCAGCAAGATACAAGTACATCTGAAACATTTAGCTGGAAAAATGATTCATTCTAGTACAAAGATCACTTATATCTTTGTAATAATTCCCAACTCAAACAAAATATTCTTTTGGAATTACACACCTCTCCATTAGGAGGGCACTCAGGATTTTTAAAAACTTACCATAGGGTCAAGAATTAATTTGTCTGGGATGGCCTTAAATCTGATATTCAAAATTTTATGGCGGAATGTTTGGTTTGCCAACAAAATAAAGTTGAGACAATTAAGACCTTGGGTCTGTTACAACCTTTATCCATTCCAAATCACCATTTGGAGTAGGTTTCAATGGATTTTATCACAGGTTTACCCAAGTCTGAAGGAAATAATGTCATCATGATGGTAGTTGTTAGAATTACCAAGTATGCACACTTTTGTGCATATCTCATCCATTTAAAGGTGGTACGTTTGCTACTGTATTTATGGAAACAATTCAAAAGTTGCATGGAAACCCAAATATTATTGTAAGCAACAGAGATCCCATTTTTATAGGAAATTTCTAGACGGAATTATTTTCTTGTTTGGATACTCAATTAGCTCATAGATCATCATATGATCTTCAATCTGATGCGAAAACTGAGATAGTGAAAGAATGTTTAGAAGGATATATTAGTTGCTTTGTATATCATAAATAGACACAATGGCTCTGGCTAAATGGTGGTATAACTCTTCCTTCCATATTGCAACAAAAATGACACCATTTATGGCACTTTATGGATATCATCCACCATCCATCACACCATATTTAACAGAAAATTATAAGGTTCAAGCAGTGGAAGATCACATCAAGAATCAACAACAATTTCTCCAACTCTTAAAGGATAACCTCAATTTGGCGCAAAATCGAATGAAACAACAGGAAGATCAACATCGCAGTGAAATAATTTTTGATGTAGGATACTAGGTGTTTTTACGGCTACAACCATACAAACAAATTTCCCTCAAGAAAGCTAAAAGGATAATAAATTAACACCAAAGTACTATGGTCCTTACAAGGTGTTGCAAAATATTGGTACTATGGCATACAAATTTGAGCTTCCTACATCTTCTCTAGTGCGCCCAGTTTTCGAGGTTTCATGATTAAATAAGGTTATAGGTGACAAGCTCCCAGTTCAAAAAATATTTCCAAAACTTAATGAGGAAGGAAAATTCATATTGGAACCTGAAGCGATCACGGAAACAAGAACTCGACAGCTACGAAATCGATCAATTTCAAAGTATCTCATCAAGTGGAAGAACTTATTCGTTGAAGATTTGGCATGGGAGGATGAGAATTTTATGCAGAAGCAACCATAACTACTCAAGCATTGAGGACAACACTTGTTTGAAAGAGAGGGGCATGTTAGGTCCATATAATACTAGTTTAGCCCCTTATTGTTATTGTTAGTGTAACCCCATTATTGTTCTTGGTGTACCCATGTAGTTCCCATATTTATATTATTGGTCCCATAGGTGTACCCCATTATTGTTAGTGGTGTGCCCATGTAGTCCCCATATTGTTATATTGTGACCCCTTAGACTCCTATATATAGAAGGTAGTTTTTGTCATTTGTATCATCCAAGAATTGTTCATTTATGTAATGTAAAGGAGGTTTCCCAATAAAAGTGGATAATTTTTAAGTTGTTGATCTATTTTTTCTTCTATTTTGTGATCTGGTTGCATAACACAGGGCCATGTTAGATGAATTCGATGTATCTCACATATTCTGGGGAGAATAAACACAAGAAGCAATGTATATTTCTAAAAAAACACATCTCATGCCTAATAGTAATAAAACTCCCTATGATTTATGGAAGGAGAGACCTGCATGATTCAAACACCTCAAAGTGTTTGGGAGAAAGTTTTTTATCAAAATAAATGAAAAAAATCCTGGAAATTTTAACTCCCATGCTAATGAGGGAATATTACTTGGGTACTCTATTCGAAGCAAAGGATATAAGTGCTAAAATAAGCAGACAAAGAATATTGAGGATTGTATTGATGTGATAGTAGATGAAATAGTTGCACAACCTGAGTCCTATAAAAGAAATATAAACTCATATGGTGAAGTAAATCCAGATCTGGGGTCTTCAAATCAAGAAGAGACAAGATCAAGTAGTGAAGTTGACGAGTCAAGCACAACTCCAAGGCCCAAACATCT
Organism: Pinus albicaulis; assembly: GCA_034641835.2. Classification (NCBI taxonomy): domain Eukaryota; kingdom Viridiplantae; phylum Streptophyta; class Pinopsida; order Pinales; family Pinaceae; genus Pinus; species Pinus albicaulis. The sequence goes on along the minus strand of CM076571.1, from coordinate 841,936,567 downwards.
TCAAGGTATGTACAGAAAGAACATACTGAGAGTCAGATGCTTGGAGATCAAAGACATGGTGTTCAAACCAGGAGGAAATTGGTTGGAAGCTCAAGTTGTGAAAATATGGCTTTTCTATCACATATTGAACCCAATAATCTTAGCCAAGCAAGTGAAGACAAGTTTTGGGTTAAAGCGATAAATGAATAACTTGACCAAATTTTAAATAATGATACTTGGGAGCTTGTTCCAAGATCTCAAGATAAAAATTTCAGTGGGACCAAATGGGTTTTAAAAAACAAGCTAGCTCAGCAGGGTCAAGTAGTCAGGAACAAGGCATGATTGGTCGAAAAAGGGTATGCCCAGATAGAAGGGGTAGATTTCGAGGAAACCTTTTCACCATTAGAAAAACTAGAAGCTATCATAATTTTTATTTCCTTTGCTAGTCATAAAAAAAATAAAGTATATCAGATGGATGTGAAGTTTGCATTTCTTAATGGATATCTAGAAGAAGAAGTTTACAATGAGCAGCCAGAAGTATTTATGCTCACCACATATGAAGGTTTTGTGTGCAAACTGAAAAAGGCCTTATATGGACTCAAACAGGCTCACAAAGTTTGGCATGAAAGGTTGGATAAATACCTTCAGAAACAAGGATTTAAAAAGGGTTTTGTTGATAAGTACTTATACATAAAATATGAAGGTGGCCATCTACTAATTGTAGTAGTATATATGTGGATGACATAATATTTGGTAGCAACATGGAACAACTGGGGCATAAATTTGAAAAATGTATGCATATAGAGTTATAAATGTCCATGATTGGAGACTTTTCCTTCTTCCTGGGATTGGAAATATTTCAGTTTCAAAAAGGAGTGTTTATCTCCCAATCCAAATATATCTGAGAAACTCTAAACAATTTTGGGCTAGAATATTGCAAGTCAATGAGCACACCTTGTTGGCATGTGTTTTCCTTGATGTCAACCTACTTGATGAAATAATATTGATGGCAATATGATGCAATGTGTTGTCTTTGATGGCAACCTACTAGATGAAGTTTTCCTTGATGAAAACTGACTTGATGAGTTGTCTTTGGATGGAAACCTACTTGATGTAGTTGTTCTTGATGGAAACCTGCTTGATGAGTTGCCTATGATAAGAAACCCATGTGTTAAATATGTAAGGATGATGTATCTATGTGTTAAAAGGAAGGATGATATATCTACAGATCAGCTCAGAAGTAACAAAATAAAGGAATTCCAGTAAAGTGCCAGAGAAATGATAAATAAGTCATGTCACAATGCATACGCGGGTTTGTTAAGGAGAAGAAGCGTATGCATGTGGAAAAGTACGTGCCAAGTCGTGTATGCCTATTTGCGCTCTAAATTCATAAAACCAAGGGAATTTACCATGGTATTGGCCCATTGTATTGAGCGCTGGAATATCTATTTGATCCCTTCCTAGAATACCATTAGTAGTTGAGTGGTTTTGACTCATGGTATTGACAAAGGCTAAATCTATATAAGGAGAAGAATATCATAGTGCAAGGGTGTGCAAGTCTGGGTATTGAATGAATACTTCACTCTAAAATATATCTGCATGGAATGGGTAACAGTTGTTGGTAGATCTGAATTCATAATGCACCTATGAAGAAAATAATGAAGAGGGATCTCTAGATCTGAAATGTATATGTATTTTCTAGATCTGTTTATGGAATGTTTAGATCTGAGATGAGGTGAAATAATTTCTGAAGTAAAGGATGAAATCTGAATTGTTTATCTGATCTGAAGAGCTGCACAGTCCTGAAAAGTTACAGATCTATACGCAGGTTTGCCTCATTAAAATCGCGTGTATACATGGGCCTACTTAAAGAAAAGCGTGTATGGGCAGATAGGGTTTTCTGAAGAATGCACAGAAGTATACGCGGGTTGGTGTGCATGAAAGCGCGTACATACGCAGGTTCAGTGAAGTAAAAGCGCGTATGGAATCTAGGGTTTGCTGAAGTAAGTGGAATGAAATGTCTGATCTGTTTTGTTGTTTTAATGCTATCTGTCAATGATGTATTCATACAGAACTGGGTTGTTTGAATGATGAATATGTTGCTGATTATGTTAATTGAAGATCAAGTTGTTGGTTGATTGGTTGATGATTCAATGAATGAATTATAAGTTTTGGTTTGATGAATGTTGAGCTTAAATGTGTGGATTGGGTCCAGTCTGAAAATATGATGAAAAGTGGCCTACAAGTTGTGTTGTATGGAAGCTGTTGGATCCAGTATGAAAATTGATGAAACGTGGTCCATGGTGGTGTTGAGGGTCGAAGCCTTTAGTGAGGGGGTTTTAGCTCCCTTCCAGTGGTAGCTAGTAAACGAGAGCAGGGGGTAGTAACTCCCTTCCAGGATAGGCTGGTAAACGAGAGCAGGGGGTAGTAGCTCCCTTCCAGGAGAGGCTGGTAAACGAGAGCAGGGGGTTGTAGCTCCCTTCTAGGAGAGGCTGGTAAATGAGAGAAGGTTGTAGCCTTCTGCAGGTGGGTGCCTGCGTGCTGGTATGAGTCTGCGCCAGTACATGGTTGTATGATGTTTTCTTTATAATAAAATATTGAAGATTGAGACGACGGCAGCGGTGGTTTTCTCTTGAATTGGGTTTCCACCTTAAATCCTGGTGTTCTTGTGTGTTTCTTATGTGTGATTATTTATTCTATTCTTACTACACATGTTTACTTCTTACTAAACATCTAATGAATGAATGATGCAATGATCTAAGCAAAGAATTATCAACATAATGAGATATTTGTTAATACGCGAGTTTTATTAAGGATATCCGCATGTATACGCTAGTTGGCTTCATTAAAGTAGCGTATGGGTTTTAGAAAAGGAAAGAGTAAAAAGTTTTCAGTATACACTAAATACTGATTCACCCCCCCCCCCCCTCTCAGTATTTTTCCCAACAATTGGTATCAGAGCAGGTTCTTCTGCAGAAGCTTGATCGCTTGAAGGAGATCCGTCACAATGGGAAGTCAGGAAGGAGTACTTTCTCTAAGGCCACCTTTATTCAATGGAAGTAATATGTTATTCTGGAAGATACAAACAAAAGCATATTTGCAAAGTCTTGGTGCAGAAGTATGGACAATTGTGGAAGAAGGTTATCGGTATTCGGAAATTATTCCTACTGATGCAGCAGAAAGGAAGAAATATGAAATCAATGCCAAAGCAGTCAATGTTTTATTAGAAAGCCTGTCTGAATCAGAATCTGTTAAAGTGATGCAGCTAAATTCAGCAAAAGAAATATGGGACAAAATCATTCTAAGCTATGAAGGAGATACAAAGGTAAAAAATTCCAAACTCCAAACTCTCAGAATTGAATATGAAAATTTAAGGATGCATAGTGATGAGATTATTGCCAGTTTCTTTTTACGTCTAGATTATATTGTAAATCGTATGAGAAGTTTGGGTGAAACCATAACCGATACTACTCTGGTTGAAAAATTCTTAAGATCTTTGACTTCAAAATTTGAGTCAAAATTATCTGCTATTGAAGAAAGGCAAGATCTACAAACTCTTACTATTGTTCAACTACATGGTATTCTAACTGCTTTTGAAATGAGAAAAGAAGGTCCCTCTCAAATCAGAGAAGTTTCCTTTGTAGAAATTTTAATAATAGCTGAATTATTCACCGAGATTATCCTGATTACACACTATTTAAGCTTCATGCATAATACATAACCTCTTCTACAATTGATCATCAATATGCAGAAATAGAAGCAGTCGCATGCGCACATTAAAACATAATCAAGCACACATATAACACAATATGTAATGTGGAAAGCATACAGCTGAAAACCCCCAACTATCTGTATATTATAATGATATAGAACATGTAACAATACATAGCACAAATCTCTGACAGCTCTTAGCACTCTCTCACATGCTACACATAAACTAGCACGGAAGATGAACAAGTCACAGGTTCAAATCTCCTCCACAAGTCTGCCTGCCTCTACTGCGCAATCCAAGATGAATAATGATGAGATCCAAGTTTGAATCCCACTGGCTTGTACTGCGCAATCCTCATTTGAAATCTCAATCAATGTGTGTGAAAATCTCATGCACAGCTATAGTCACAACTGATAGTAGACTCACCCTTTCACCCACCTCTAACACTAGTCTCCAGTGAACTATCCATGCATTGCAGTTAACTGATGTGTTATTTAGTTTATTTATGAGTTAATAATTAGTGAATTAATTAATAACTAATTCACACCAATCATCACTAGTGTATTTGTCAGTTAGACTAAATACAACTAGTTCAACTAAGTTAAACCGAACACAACTCCACCAATTGTCTCATCAACTCCACCAAACTCTCCCACATGAGTTCTAACTGAAGTCAACCATGCAATAGCTCAACTAACCCTTAGGAAAAGCGTATTTCCTTCTGCCAGCTGCATGTGCCACATCCAAGCATCAAACTGAAGTGCTCCAAGAGGATATGATAATGTTTATAGTCTAAATATTATTAAGGGTTAATAATATTTGACTGTTCTATTTTTAGCCGGGTAGTCTAAAAATAGATTCTGCCCAATGTCTAAAAATAGAGGTCCATCTATTTTTACCAACTCGACCAATCATCCATAAATAGCATCCTGTAACTCATAGACCATGATCCATATGTCTAAAAATAGACTTTGCGCCAAAAATAGCCTACGGGCCCACTTATTGAAGGCGACTTCTTTTCACTAAGCTCCATCATCTTGTTGCATTTTCAACACTCCCTCTCAACAAGATATGGATTATCTGCAACCCCTATCCTGCCTATGTGGTATTCAAATTTTCTCCTGGTGAGCGCCTTCGTCAAGATATCAGCATCCTGATCCTCCGTGGGAATGTATGAAAGTAACATGATTCTCCACTGCACACAATCTCTGATATGATGGTAAATGATGTCAATGTGTTTGGATCTATCATGAAATACTGGATTAGCCGAGAGTTTAATGCAACTCTGGTTATCACAATAAATCACAGTAGGCTCCAAGTGTGAACCGAACAACCCGACTAGGATCTTCCTCATCCATATGGCCTCGCATGCAGCCAAGCTTGCTGCCATATACTCAGCCTCTGCTGAACTGAGTGCCACGGATCTCTGCTTCCTGCTGTACCAAGAAACTGCTGTCGACCCAATACTGAAGATCCCTCCAGATGTGCTCTTTTTTTCCGTTGGGCTCCCTACCCAATCTGCATCCATGAAGCCACACAACTTCACTTCATCCTCCTGTCTGTACCACAAGCCATATCCCAATTTTCCTCTAAGATAACGCAATACATGCTTGCCTGCCTTCCAGAAGAGCTTGGTAGGCTTAACCATAGCTTGTGAAAGCTGTTTAACAACATAGCATATATCAGGTCATGTATTGACCAGATACATAAGCGACCCCACCAACTGCCGATAAACAATGGCATCCACTACCTCCGTTGAAGTACCATCCTCCTTCCTCAAAGCTCTAGGAAGAGGAGTATCAACAGGCTTGCAGCCATGCATGTTGAACTTCCCCCTCCAAAGATCTCCCTATATAACTTACCTCCAGAAATAAATACTACCCATCACTGCTACCGCTAAATTTCCAGTAATCCCAGTAGAAATAATAAGGAGGCCCAACTCTTCATCTCAAACTCTCTAGCAAGATCCTCCTTGTATGAAAGTATCAACAACATCATTTGTCAAAATAAGATCATCTACACACAGTGATAAATGATCATAACTTCCCTCCACCAACTGCATGTTAGATCCACTCACTGGAGAATTAAGTCTGTGAAATAACCGTTCATCCGTGTGCTCAATCACGAGGTGCTTGCTTCTAACCCATATATAGCTTTGATTTCCTGGAGACATGACTCACTCATCACGATCTCAAACCTTCTCGGCTGATCTATGTACACCTCCTCCTCAATGACTTCATCGAGGAACGTAGTCTCACATCCATCCGATGACGTGCCACCTGCATCCACTGGAGCTAGAATCGTCTGATGAAGTAAATACTCCTTTTGCAAACAGGTGCAAAGGTTTTCTCATAATCGATCCCCTCAATCTGTGAGAAGCCTCGGGCAAAAAATCTTGCCTTGTACTTCTCCACACTCCCGTCAGTTGCTTGCTTCACTTTGTAGATCCATCTCGAACCCACCACTGATTTCCCTTCCGGCCTTGGGACAATCTCCCATGCACTGTTTTTGAAAATCGAATCATACTTTTCCACCATGGCATCTACCCATGCGGGATCCTCCATAACTTCCTTGAAAGAGGATGGCTCTGTCACGATACACTTTCTCATGAGAGCCATGTATCCAGCACTGTGTCCTGGGATTGTCCTGCTCTGCGCCTGTTGTAGGTTGTATCACAACCTTCTCTCGCATCTCAATTCCGCCGCTTCGTATTTCAGAGTGCGTCATGCTCTATGATACCCTCCGCACGAGTGGTTTCTTCCACTCCATGAACTCCTACTCCCAGGGCTGATCCGAGCATCCTCGAGACTCATCCAGGAGCCAATAGCTTCATCCCGTACGCAAGTGGCTCCCTCCCTGCCGCACCACCGCATGGCTTTCTCCTCCGAAATTTGATATCCCATCGACAACAGCCTTGCGACTGTCTGAAAATACATACATGATAGCTGTGGGATGTATCGTTGTACCCCACAACATCCCAACTCGCATCTATCAGTCTTCTTTCCCGGCATCCTTCGGCACATGCATGTAGACAGGTGAACCAAAAAATCCTCAAATGGGAAATATCAGGTCTCTTACCAGAAAATGCCTCCTTCGGTGTACTCATGCCAAGTATCTTGTGAGGACAATGGTTCTGCACATATACTGTAGTATTGCATGCCTCCACCCACAAGTGAAGGGGTAGGCCCTGATCACGCAACATCGCCCGTGCAGCACCCACGATCCTTCTGTTCTTCTGTTCAACAACCCCATTTTGTTGTGGGTTATGAGGTGCTATGAGCTCTCTTCGAATCCCTTCTGTGCTACAAAAGTATTTGAATTCGCCAGAGATGAATTCACCACCATTGTCGCTCCTAAGAGCCTTCATATGCTTCCCCGATTCCTTCTCAACTAGCGCCTTGAAGTCACAGAACTTTGAGTATGTCTCGCTCTTCTTTTGCATGAAGAAGATCCAGCACTTCCGAGAATAATCATCAACAAAGATCACATAGTACCTGTGCTTTTCTTTCGAAGCTACTGAGAAAGGTCCACACACGTCTATGTGAATTCTCTCAAGGATGGTCGTGGCGTGACTATCCTTCTCGTGAAAGGTGGCTTTCACAAATTTTCCCAAGGTACACCCCGTGCACTGATCTAACTACGCAAGAGTGCCCTTAGGAAGCCCAGTAGAAATCTGCTGCAGTATCTTCAAGGTTCCATGGTGAAGGTGGCCCAATCTCCGGTGCCACAGCTCGCCATCATCCCGGCTCACCACTCCTTCCACCTTGCATGCCATTGCTGCGCAGCCATCTACTTGCAGCTGATAAAGGTTCTTCACTCGAACCCCTATCTTCTGAGTTTCTCCAGTTGTCTTACTGCGCAGGAAATCCTTTCCTTTGCTGAAGACAACATCGTACCCCTTGTCTTCTAACATCGCCACAGAGAACAGATTCTTCTTCAATCCTAGAACATGCATCACATCCTTCAATACGAAGGTTTTACCAGACTCCCTCTTAAAGGAAATGGTACTAATATCGGTCGCACTGTATCTACCATCATCGCCCATATCGATGTGCACTCCAAGATCTTTCTCATCCAGATCTGAAAACAAATCTCGATCTCCAGTCATGTGAAAAGACGCACCACTATCCAAGAACCATACTGATCCCATCACACTTGAGACCAAGCATGTGATCAAAGGAAAATCTAGCTTCAAATGTTATAGGCTTGCAATGATCCTTACCGCAAATCCAACACTCCCTCGTCATTTTTCTTCTTCTTCTGCGGACAATTTGTGGCATAATGTCTGTGCTGGTGACAGTGAAAGCACTTCACCTTGGACATGTCCTGCTTCTTGCCTTTCGCACCGAAATGAGAAGCTTTCTTGCTCTTCCCCTTCTTTTCTTTGGCAGCCAAAGCGTAATTTTCTTCATCAAATGCCTTTGATGAAGATCCGTCCCTGGTACTCCGCCTTATCTCCTCTTGCACAAGATCCGACCAAAGTCGCTCCCATCCTGGCAATTCCTCCCGACCATTGACAGAATCCTGATAGGCATGCCAACTTTTTGAAAGACCAAGGAGAGCCAAGCTCACCAATTCCTCATCATCTACAGTCACCCCCACACTTCCCAGCTCATCCCTACATTGGATGAACTTTGTGAGATACTTGGGCATACTGTCGCCTTTCTCCATCTTTATGTGTCTGAGTTTATCCTTGAGCGCCAACTTCCTCTGGTCGCTCTTGCTTTGGAATAAATCTGTCAATGCTTTCCACATCAAGTATGGAGAAGCTTTTCCATGCATGTTGGATACAATGTGATCCTTCACGCCCTCCAACAGAATCCTTCGACATTTTTCCATCTTCTTTTGCCAAGCCTCAACTTGAGCAGCATCAGTAGGCTTTGGGACCTCGGCTTCTATGAACTCCTTCAACCCGTTATCATCTAATAACGCCTCCATTTTTTCCTTCCATGCAACATAATTCAAGTTGCCTTCAAGGGCATACTCCAGTCGCAATCCGTTGAAAGAAATTTTGACTTCGACACCAAGAAAACTTCTGCAAATTCGAATTCCAAATCCTGCTACAAATTCGAATTCCACCAGCTCAAAACTCAACCACTTCCGATCTGTGAGAACAAATTATTTCTAGCATAGAGATCGACTATAGGGGCATTTACTAGATATATCACCTTTCAGAGAAAGGATGGATCCAAAGGCTACCTGGCCCGCTTACAGACTCTGTCTACCAAAATAAATTGTAATCATTGTAATAGATCTAATGATCAATTTTGCTCCGATACCATTTAGAAATTTGAATAATAGTTGAATTATTCAGTGAGATTATCCTGATTACACACTATTTAAGCTTCATGCATAATACATAACCTCTTCTACAATTGATCATCAATATGCGGAAATAGAAGCAGTCGCATGCGCACATTAAAACATAATCAAGCACACATATAACACAATATGTAATGGGGAAAGCATATAGCTGAAAACCCCCAACTATATGTATATTATAATGATAGAGAACATGTAACAATACATAGTACAAACTCCTCACAAGCTCTTAGCACTATCTCCAATTGTTACACACAAACTAGCTCAGATCTGAACAAGTCACAGGTTCAAATCTCCTCCACTATTTGCCTGCCTCTACTACGCAATCCAAGATGAGAATGAATGAGATCCAAGTTTGAATCCCCTTGGCTTGTACTACGCAATCCTCATTGGCAATCTCAATCAATGTGTGTGCAAATATCATGCACAGCCATAGTCACAACTAATAGTAGACTCACCCTTTCACCCACCTCTAACACCGGTCTCCACTGAACTGTCCATGCATTGCAGTTAACTGATGTGTTCTTTAGTTGATTTATGAGTTAATAATTAGTGAATTAATTAATAATTAATTCACACCACTCATCACTAGTGTATTTATCAGTTAGACTAAATACAACTAGTTCAACCAAGTTAAACCGAACACAACTCCACCAACTGTCTCATCAACTCCACCAAACTCTGCCACATGAGTTCTAACTGAATTCAACCATGCAATAGCTCAAATAACCCTTAGGAAAAGCGTATTTCCTTCTGTCAGCTGCATGTGCCACATCCAAGCATCAAACTAAAGTGCTCCAAGAGGATAATATAATGTTTATAGTCTAAATATTATTAAGGGTTAATAATATTTGACTGTTCTATTTTTAGCCCGACAGTCTAAAAATAGATTCCACCCAATGTCTAAAAATAGAGGTCCATCTATTTTTACCAACTCGACCAATCATCCATAAATAGCATCCTGCAACTCATAGACCATGATCCATATGTCTAAAAATAGACTTTGCGCCAAAAATAGCCTGCGAGCCCACTTAGTGAAGGCGACTTCTTTTCACTAAGCTCCATCATCTTGTTGCATTTTCAACAGCCTTTAAGGCATGTGAAAAAGGAAAAGAAAAGGAATTTGTCAAGGAATCAAGTTACATATCAGAAGAAGAAGAAGCAAATTTTGTGAGAAGACTCCAACCAGGTACTGGAAGATTCAGAGGTAAGCTTCCCTTCAAGTGTTTTACTTGTGGAAGAGTTGGTCATTATGCTGCTAAATGTCCTTATGAAGAAAATCATGATAAAGGGAAACACATTGAAAAGGGAAAGAGCTATTATACAAATGAAGATAATGATGAAATTTCAAATGAGGATGAAGAAGATTCTGACCAAGATCTGCTAGTGCTCATGGCAAGGAAGCAAAAGAAGAAGGCTACTCAAAGAAAGGAGATATCTCAGAAAACATGTAAATCAGAAAATGAAGAAGATGAAAAAGGTACTAATATTTGTGATTCACTTCCTTATGCAAGCAATGGTAAAGATAGTGAAAATGATAGTGAAAGTAATAGTATGGGTCTAGAAGCAAATCTCAAGATTAATGATGAAGATCAATTTAAAAAGAAGGAATCTATCTACAAAGATATGATCTCTAGAATGAATGATCAGATAGAAATGTATCAAAGACTACAGGATAAAGTAACCAATCGAAGTAAAATACTTGAAGCAGAAATCATCTCTCTGAAAGAAGAACTGGAAAAATCAAATAAGAAGAATGAAGAAATTTTACAAACTTTTGAAGAACAAGAAAATGGGTTGAAGGAAGAGATTTTAAAATTGAATGATCAAGTAGAAGAAGGAAGAAGGATTGAAGAAAGTATGAAAAAGCAGTGCCAAAGATTGGAGGTTGAGGTAAACATTTTAAAAGGTAAATTAGAAGAAAAAGATAAACTCTTGAGGTTTCAAGATAGTACTAAGATTCTGGACAATATTCTTAGTAGTCAAAGTTCTCCTTCTATTAAATTTGGTCTTGGTTTTCATGAAACTATTAAAGGAGAATCTAGTTCACAAGGAAATGCTAAAGATTCAAAGGATATCAATGAAAAATCTGAAGTGTTGAAAGAAACAAAAGATCAACCGACAATCATGAACTCTCAAAAGAAATCATTCCCTCCTATAATCAATAATTTTGAATGCTTTAAATGTCATAATTATGGGCATATTGCAGCTAATTGTAGAAGCAGAATCTTTCAGTCACATACAAACAAATTCTACACAGAAAGGTACTCTAGTTTCTTCAAGGGATATTGGTTTTCATGTAGCAAGTATGGTCATAAAGCAGCTGATTGTAATAGAAGAAAGAATACAAAAACACATTATGATCCTTATGCTTACTTTTCTGGTCATGCAAGATGTTATGCCTGTAACAAGTATGGACATGTAGAAAAAGAATGCAGGATGAATGAATCTGAGAAATTGGATAATTTCCAGCACACAATAAGAAATTTCAAGCAAAGCTGGAAAAGGAAGGAGGACCAGTCAAAAACATAGGGGATAATAATCCTACTGTAGTCATCCGCTTCTAAAGCCTACTTCTCATAATGGCTGCAGAGTGATGTGAGATACATTATAGGGATTAGTAATGTATCATCACAGGGGAAGCAATGTATGATGATTCCCATGGTTGGTTTGGTAATTCTGGTTATTTTTAGATCTAACAGTGCATCTGATGTGAAGAAGACAGGTACAGGTGGTACAAATTCAGGAGGAGATGAAGCTGTGGAAATTTTCAGTGTTTCGCTTTCCATACGCGGGTTTAGTGAACTAAAGCCGCGTATACATGCGAGTTCTGCTGGAGACATTCGCGTATGCTTTTCTGATAAGAAAAATAGTAAGATAACTAAATATTAGGAACACAGGTTCAGGGGGAGCATCAGTCTAACAACTAATGATTGCATTGTTGGCATTGTATCCGATTATTCCTTAGTTCTTGCTCAAATGATGATGACATGATACATGGTTTCTTATGATGAGATTATGGATGAATCCTAATTGCTTTTTTCTGAAATATCTTTTGTTTTCACCATGGATAAAATGGAAGTCTTATGATTCAGAGATAAGGATAGATCATGCAAAGTTTGTTGCTGATGATTTGTGACACGATTGAGATCTTATATACATAATTCCTACACAAATTTGATTATGAAATAAAGATAAATCATGAAGATCTTGGTGATAACAGATCACATGGATGATTACTTGACACATATTGACTATTGAAGAAGTTGTTCTGGTATGATAATTCCTATTGGGAATAATTTGTTGATGCTGCAAAAAGTCTGAAGGCCTGGTTACTGATGCACTTATGCTACAAATGTTGGATGACACTTGAAAACATAGCTACATTTTCCTATCTTTCTTCTCTCATATATTCCAGGAAAGCATTCAGATATCTCAAACAGAAGCTGGGAGTAGTCTTTTCCATGCAGAAGATCAAATCTACTTAATTTCAGAAGATTAAATGGGATATGTGGATTTCCTGAAAGACAGTCGCGTATATATGCGAGTTCAGACACAGAAAACCGTGTATGGGTATTTGCTGACAAAATTCTTCTAGGTCAGCATTCTTCAGCATAGTTGTAGTACCGTTTGGTATCTCTAGTGGTGCTCCAGTGCTCATAATTCTGTTTCATTCTCTGATGTTTCTTGATAAAGATGCCTTGATGATAAGCTATTGAAAGTGTTCAGGATGCACAAGCTAAGGGGGAGCATTGGTCATGTGGAAAGGATGAATTGTTGTCATTCTCTTGATTTGCTGTGATCTGATCTTATGTTTGAGATTCCTTGGTCTTGATTATAAAAATTCATATTTTTAATTTGATGAAAAGGTCATGATGAGATCTATGATGTAAAATTGTAATTTTCAGTCATGTAAGGACTTGTTCAAATTTGTAAACCCACTTGGTTGGGTAGTTGAGTCAAAATGTGTTAACCCACTTGGTTGGGTACTTGAGTCATATATGTAAATCCACTTGGTTGGATCTTTGCTGTAAGTATGAGTCCTTGGTGATAGGAAAGGTCATAGAGTCATGTACTTCATTGAATAATATGTTTGAAGATTTAGCATGAACTCAGGGGGAGCAAGGTAACTTCAGTGCACATCAGATCTACAGAGCTCTTCTTTCTACATGAGGAGAAAAACCTTGTTTTGGTTTTCAACCGCCCTTTGCCCTTGATGTCAAAGGGGGAGAGTAACATGGTGTTTGAATAGGGGGAGAGCATCATGGTGTTTTCATAATGGTTATATTCAATGTATCTATCTGTTGTGGTGATCAAACACCATCATGGTTGCCATCAAGTCCAAAGGGGGAGATTGTTGGCATGTGTTGTCCTTGATGGAAACCTACTTGATGCAATAAGATTGATGGCAATATGATGCAATGTGTTGTCTTTGATGGCAACCTACTAGATGAAGTTGTCCTTGATGAAAACTGATTTGATGAGTTGTCTTTGGATGGCAACCTACTTGATGTAGTAGTTCTTGATGGAAACCTGCTTGATGAGTTGCCTATGATAAGCAACCCATGTGTTAAATATGTAAGGATGATGTATCTATGTGTTAAAAGGAAGGATGATATATCTACAGATCAGCTCAGAAGTAACAAAATAAAGGAATTCCAGTAAAGTGCCAGATAAATGATAAATAAGTCATGTCACAACGCATATGCGGGTTTGTTAAGGAGAAGTAGAGTATGCACACAGAAAAGTACGTGCCAAGTCACGTATGCCTATTTGCGCTCTAAATTCATAAAACCAAGGGAATTTACCATGGTATTGGCCCATTGTATTGAGCGTTGGAAAATCTATTTGATCCCATCCTAGAATACCATTAGTAGTTGAGTGGTTTTGACTCATGGTATTGACAAAGGCTAAATATATATAAGGAGAAGAAGATCATAGTGCAAGGGTGTGCAAGTCTGGGTATTGAATGAATACTTCACTTTGAAATATATCTGCATGGAATGGGTAACAGTTGTTGATAGATCTGAATTCATAATGCACCTATGAAGAAAATAATGAAGAGGGATCTCTAGATCTGAAATGTATATGTATTTTCTAGATCTGTTTATGGAATGTTTAGATCTGAGATGAGGTGAAATACTTTCTGAAGTAAAGGATGAAATCTGAATTGTTTATCTGATCTGAAGAGCTGCACAGTCCTGAAAAGTTACATATCTATACGTAGGTTTGCCTCATTAAAAGAGCGTGTATACGTGGGTCTGCTTAAAGAAAAGCGTGTATGGGCAGATAGGGTTTTCTGAAGAATGCACAAAAGTATACGCGGGTTGGTGTGCATGAAAGCGCGTACATACGCAGGTTCAGTGAAGTAAAAGCGCGTATGGAATCTAGGGTTTGCTGAAGTAAGTGGAAGGAAATGTCTGATCTGTTTTGTTGTTTTACTGCTATCTGTCAATGATGTATTCATACAGAACTAGGTTGTTTGAATGATGAATATGTTGTTGATTATGTTAATTGAAGATCAAGTTGTTGGTTGATTGGTTGATGATTCAATGAATGAATTATAAGCTTCAGTTTGATGAATGTTGAGCTTAAATGTGTGGAGTGGGTCCAGTCTGAAAATATGATGAAAAGTGGCCTACAAGTTGTGTTGTATGGAAGCTGTTGGATCTAGTATGAAAATTGATGAAACGTGGTCCATGGTGGTGCTGAGGGTCGAAGCCTTTAGTGAGGGGATTGTAGCTCCCTTACAATGGTAGCTGGTAAATGAGAGCAGGGGATAGTAACTCCCTTCCAGGAGAGGCTGGTAAACGAGAGCAGGGGATAGTATCTCCCTTCCAGGAGAGGCTGGTAAACGAGAGCAGGGGGTTGTAGCTCCCTTCTAGGAGAGGCTGGTAAATGAGAGAAGGTTGTAGCCTTCTGCAGGTGGGTGCCTGCGTGCTGGTATAAGTCTGCACCAGTACATGGTTGTATGATGTTTTCTTTATAATAAAATATTGAAGACTGAGACGACGGCAACGGTGGTTTTCTCCCGAATTGGGTTTCCACCTTAAATCCTGGTGTTCATGTGTGTTGCTTATGTGTGATGATTTATTCTGTTCTTACTGCACATGTTTACTGCTTACTAAACATCTAATGAAGGAATGATGCAATGATCTAAGCTAAGAATTATCAGCATAATGAAATCTCTGTTAATACGTGAGTTTTATTAAGGGACATCTCGCGCAGATACGCGCCGAAAATGTCAGGAAGTAGCGTATGGTTTTAGGGAAAAAGGAAAGAGTAAAAAGTTTTCATTCCATCAAATATTGATTCACCCCCCTCCCCTCTCAGTATTTTTCCCAACACACCTATGGTTACATGTTGAAAATTGTGAAAAAAAAGGATGAGACACCTATGGTATATCAGACTGAATACAGATCCATGATAGGAAGCTTGATATATCTTATAGCTTCGAGGCCATATATCATGCAAGTTGTAGGTCTAGTGGCTAGATTTTAGGCCTTCCCTCGTGAAATTCATGTTTTTGTTGTCAAAAATATCTTCAAATATCTTGAAAAATGTATGCATATAGAGTTATAAATGTCCATGATTGGAGAGTTTTCCTTCTTCCTGGGATTGGAAATCTCTCAGTTTCAAAAAGGAGTGTTTATCTCCCAATCCAAATATATCTGAGAAACTCTAAAGAATTTTTGGCTGGAAGATTGCAAATCAATGAGCACACCTATGGTTACATGTTGCGAATTGTGAAAAAAAAAAAGATGAGACACCTATGGTATATCAGACTAAATACAGATCCATGATAGGAAGCTTGATATATCTTAAAGCTTCGAGGTCATACATCATGTAGGTTGTAGGTCTGGTGGCTAGATTTTAGGCCTTCCCTCGTGAAATTCATGTTGTTGTTGTCAAAAGGATCTTCAAATATCTCCAAGGAACTACGGAGTATGGGATGTGGTACGCTAAAAGAAAATAATTTAAGCTAAAGGCCTACACTGATGTTGATTGGGTTGGAAATCTTGATTATAGGAAGAGCACTTCACATGCAACTTTCTTCTTGGGGAAATTCTTGGTGTCATGGGTCAGCAAGAAACAAGCCTCCATTTCTTTATCGACCGTTGAATCAGAATATATTGTTGTTTCCAGCTGTCTTAAAAAAATTATATGGATGATGCACAATTTGAAAGTTATTAAGGTAGATTTTATTGATCCTATTCTAATTATGTGTGATAATACAAGTTCCATCAATATCTCTAAAAATCCAGTTATGCACTCAAATACTAAGAATATTCCTATCAAGTTTCATTTATTAAGGGAACAAGTTGCAGAAAATGTTGTGATACTTGAATCCATGGACACTAAAGATAAATTTGCAGATATATTTACTAAGCCACTGGAAATAGAACCTTTTGAACATCTTAGGAAGCAAATAGGAGTAGTGAATCCTCCCTCCAAGTGACTCCAATTTAGTGTGCGTGTTAGCAGTTGCTCAACATGTGGGATTAGAGGAAGAGTAGGTTACATTGGTTCAGAGGGAGTATTCAAGAATCATTATTTTCCATTGATTCCAAAGAGGGAGAAAATTATTGGGTATAATTATAGGGGGAGCAATGAATAAGACCGTGCCTAGTTTCAGGGGGAGCTAATAGTATTTTCATCAATTCCAAAAGGGTGGATTGTTGGGTAGTTGGCATTGTTTGTATGGCTAGTGGCTATGAGTGTATTCCTTCAATTTTGGAGCCATTAATCAGGTTTCAAAAGGGCTCAAACAATGCATAGGGACATCTCCAACAGAAATTTATGAGAATAAGCTTTCCAACAGTACTTGGCAATCTGAAAATGGCCATCAAAGAGTGTAACATATCAGAACATCGTAGTATTGGAATATCGAAGAATATGAATCATTGGAGCATCAGAATATCGGGGCATCGTCATATTGGAGTAGCAGAATATCAAAGCATCGGAACATCGGAGGTATAATAATATCAAAACTTTGGAGTCTTGTAAGTTTAGTAAATTGCAATTCTATGAAAGTTCTGAGGTTTTCCAAAGAGAATAAATACAAAGGAATTGTGAGAAAAACCAAGGAATAAATACAAAGGAATTGTGAGAAAAACCAAGGAATGTGAAGAATTTTTCTCTCTCCTCCTAATAGACACGTGGTGGTAGTATATTGGTCTTTAAGAGCTGGATAAAAATGACATCAACGTGATGTGCCAAGAGTTGTGTACACATGGCAGCAAGTTGTGGAATTTTTGGGAGGCCTAATGGGGAAAATCAAGGTGATACATGTCATCAATCAGGAAGCTCTATGTGGAAGGATAACGTAGGCATGACGTCATATCAGAGGTTGGGATATCAGAGTATGAGGATCTCGTAAATCCAATGAAAATGGGATTCTAATGAAAGGGGATCTGATATTATTTGGCACATGGTCTTGTGGAGACCAAGGGAACCAATAGCTAAGCACTCAGGAAACAACGACACATCAAAGATATGTGACATCGTAACACTCATTTCTTATGAGTTACGATATATTGAATCTCTGATGGAACGGTACAGAGAAGTAAAATAATGAATGGGTCAGCAGCTAGAGATTAAATGGAGAGCAGTTGGAGATTAAATGCAAAACAACGCAGATGGTATTTGAATGGAACACAGAGACAAGGAAACAAGGAAAATGGTTCACAGAGAAGAACAGATGGGATAAAGGAAAACTAGGTTCCTAGTTTCATGCACCTCTTTCTAAATTAAAATGAGAAACATATTTGACACTCCCGTGAACTATCAAGCTTTGAGGAACAATAAATATGCATGGGAAGTCACGTTGGAGTTCTCAGGCGGATTGAGAATTAAATATCTTTATGGAGGTTTACATGTGGAGTTGTTGAAGAACTCATAAGCCCATTCCTATGATTAATACCATGACAGGACTCATTGGGTAGACACAACAACAGCAACGGAAGACACGCCAAGGTACACTCGGGAAGTGTGGGATCCTCTGGCAGAAACAACATAGTGCAGTGTGCAAGGTAGGGGCAAGAGAGTATTTTTGAATTGGTCGAGTAGCGTGAGCTATTGTAGTGTTGTGAAATGAGAACCAGAGAAGATCTTAGGCATATGCAATAGAGTGTGTGTTGCGAGAAGCCATAGAGATGAGCATATGTTGTTCATAGCAGAGTATAGAAGTGATGTTATGTAAGACCAGAGCAGTTTATGGATAAGAAGAGGATTGTGAGCAGAAGTTGATTCTGTGACATCTAATTATTATTTTTCCTTATTTGTATATGCCTCTGTTTTTAGTTTAAAAATTGTATGAAAATCATAACAATGGAAAATAACAAGTGGTGGCCTGCATTCAAAGAGGTTGGTGACTCTTGCCAAGTTGGTGCTTGCTATCCAAAGGGGGTCGGTGCCTCCTGTGATTAGGTGCTCACAAAAAAATTGATGTAATTAAGTCAATGCTTAACTTACATCTTAAAACAACAACAAATTGGTGGTTTTTTCACTTTGGGTTTCCACGTGAAAAATATTGGTGTCAATATGTGTGTGTGCTTCTCATGTGAAAGATTATGTGAACATATTACTGCTCAATTTTTCTACTCATTTCCTTTATGAATGAATGCTCTTATAAGTAGCAAACAATAGAGGAAATAACTAAAATCATATTAAAATAAAATTTTAAAGAGTCTCACAATTACTGATTCGACCCCCCTCTCAATAATTCCTTATTCCAACACAAAGTATTATTTATCCAAACATTTGGATAATGTTTAAACAACTTTTAAGTTTTAACTAAAAATAGAAAATTGCTCCAAAAATGTTTGCAACTGTGCTTGATTTATGCATTCAGGTTGATTTTAAATATTTATTATTAAAATTAGAATTAATTTATAAAAAACCTCAGAAATTTTTTTTATAAAACTAAAAAAATTTTAAAATTAAAATTATTATTTTAAATAAATTATAGAGTTTGTCGGCTCTTCTCATCTTCTCATCATCTCAGCCCTTCACTATTTATACCTTTTGTGACCTTCTTTCATTCTTCATTCATTTCTCGTCCTGAAGATGGATCCCTGTTGGGATTCGAAACGTCGACAATCGCTTATGATACTGTGGATAATCCGGATTCTGCAATCAACAAAAACCACAGAATTTTGAAAACCACATTCAGGTTCAATTATTTGAGACTGTTATGTTCTTGTTGCTCAGAATTTTTAATATTTGTGATATATTGCTAATATTCTACATTTATAAGATTATTTTATTGAAAAAATTGACCAAATTCTCCCATTCTTCATCTGTTGGGTAACTAAGATCCATCATCTATCTATACGATTCATCTGCATCAGAATACTTCTCATCAGAAGATTTTACTATGAATA